>RCUC01156107.1:0-27240 GCA_003697995.1 Taxidea taxus jeffersonii | reverse complement strand
AAAAAAAAAGACTGTTGAGTGCCCCTAAAATTTTGGTGCTCTGTTTTGTTTTCTTTTGTTTTGTTCATTGTATTGGTTCACCTGTCATTTCAACAGATGTCAACTGTGATAAGGAACTGAAAAACATAGCTCTGAACCTTTCTCTGAATAAATAAGGCATTTTCTTTTCCCATGTAAATGTAAAGCAATTAAGATACAATGCAGGCTGTTAAAATTCTGGTTCTACATTAAACGGTTTCATGCTTTTTTTCCCCCTTGTCCCTAATATATATTGGGCAAGCTAGTGCTTTTGACAATCTAAACTATTTAGCCATGCCCAATGCAGAGAGAATCAAATTTTTTCAGACACGTTCAATTGCTCCTTCATTTTTAATTACAAATCAGCCAGGATTCAACAGCAAGATTCCTTTTCAAAATGCCTGGTGTTTCTTCCCTTCCTGCAAAAGAATCCTGTTCCAATTTTTTAAATATGTGAGTTGAATGCTTCTAATTTAGAATCTGTCACCTTCCTAACCTCCTGAAGCTCTTAGAACATCAGGGAGGATTTTCTTTGTCATTCGATTTTCTGATGCCTTTCTAAATTTCTTGCTTTTTACTTGTCTGAAAAATCTTGGTCATTGGAGTTTCATATTCTGGACAGCATTTTTCAGCTGCATCATTTACTATACCTAATGTCATTTTTATTTTTATTTTTTTTCCTTAAAGATTTTATTTATTTATTTGTCAGATAGAGAGCACAGGAGCGAGCACAGGCAGAGTGGCAGGCAGAGGCAGAGGGAGAAGCAGGCTCCCTGCTGAGCAAGGAGCCCGATGTGGGACTCGATCCCAGGATGCTGGGATCATGACCTGAGCGAAGGCAGCCGCTTAACCAACTGAGCCACCCAGGCGTCCCCCTAATGTCATTTTTAAAACAATTCACTATTAGAATAATATGGTAGGGTCTCTAAGGCCTAAGAATCTATGAACATTAAGTCTCTAAGACACCCGGTTGTGTCAACCTCAGTTCTACAAACTAAAAACGAGCCATTGGACTTCAAATTAAATTGAAACAAAACTGGTTAAATTTAATGCTCAAATGCATTATTTATGGACTCAAATTAAGTAATACTTAAAAAGGAATTCACTTACAAATTCAGCATCAATTGGGCTGGCTCCTGTTTCATAGTTTTATCATGAAAACGTGGTTATACTTATATGAATTTTTAAAAGATAGTTGAGACATAATATCAGCATTGAGAATAAATTTGCAGGGCAAAAACATCATCTTGGTTGGTTCTCACAATGAAGATCAGAAGAGATTTTGTGTGTATGCGTCAAACTGCTTGAGGATATTTTAATAACTTTTTTTTTTAGCAAGGTAATTCTATGTTTGTAAAAGTTTTTAAAAATTAAAAGTGATATATTGCAAAGAAGTTAAGTATTAAATTCTGTATGCATTTCTATCACTTGCTCTTTCTTAGAAGTTATAGTAAAAGGTAATAATATTACGTATAAAGACCGCTCAATTCTGAGAGTATTACATGTAGGTGTTAACTTCTGCTCTTAATGTATTTTTTTAAGGCTACAGTTTTGTTTTGTTTTTTTTAAGATTTTATTTATTCATTTGACAGACAGAGATCACAAGTAGGCAGAGAGGCAGACAGAGAGAGAGGAGGAAGCAGGCTCCCCGCAGAGAGCCCGATGTGGGGCTCGATCCCAGGACCCCGAGACCATGACCTGAGCCGAAGGCAGTGGCTTAACCCACTGAGCCACCCAGGTGCCCCCAAGGCTACAGTTTTTAACTATAGATAAAGGTAGAGCTCATTCAGACATGCCCCAGTTATGTTCCAAAAGACAGTCCTCCATGCATCTGATTTGATAACTGACTAAAGTCGTGGGCCATGTGCAGCTGACTGACAACACTTGTTTAAAGGCTCTTCATGAATAAAATGAACACCTGGCCATCCCTGGAAATTTCCATGTCATCCTGGGCTCCTAACCTGAATCTAGGGTATTTCTGAGGATAATTAAGGAACAAACATATATGGAGTAGTACACCCATTTGCCATGTAGGTTTTAGCAAAGTCACTGTCCCATGTAACTTATAACAGGAAAGAAATCACTGGGACAGAAAACATATGCGAGATCACAATGCGGAGCTGTCACAATAGTTCAACGTCAGCCTCCTGCTAACCGAGCCAAGCACCTACATCCCTCACTTCTCCCCAGGGCTTTCCCTAACCACCTTCTCGTCCTTCCCTTCTATCAATTACTGGACCTGACAAACTGTACTGGTTTGGAATAGAATGAAACACATACTGTCCACCTCTGGATAGCAACGTACCTAGTGGGTTCCTAATCCTGTGACATCGCAAGAAGTGGCAGGCCATAACTTACATCCAAGCCATATATACTGCGTTTTAAGCACTGTCTTGTGAGCATAGCCACGGTGCTTTTCAATCACCCAAGGTGACTGATGTAGGTGAAAACCCTCCCATGGTTTCTATTGAGTGAGATGTCCTGGTAGGGCTCTCATTTTTGTTCTTATGAGTTTCCCTATTGAGTTTTACTTTAATGCATTGGGATAAGTAAATAAGCCATTTCATTTCTATTTCCCATTCCATGAAATGCTTCTCAAGTAACTCGATTAATGTTCAAAACCAATATTTGAGTAGGCGCATAATGTAATTAAAATTTCATTAAACTTCTATAATCATGGTAGCTTAGTAATAAGCAACCTTATTTATCACACAAATGATTCCTTTGGATTTCTAACATGTACTTTATATAGCTATCATAATATATATATATGTATATATACATGCATATACATATATGCTAACACACACATACCTACACATATGTACATACACAAACACACATATTCTGCCTTCTTCCAAGAAGGTTTGTTTTTTAAAAAGGACATATAACAACCAGTACTTTCCCTTAACAACAACAACAACAACAAAACATAATTTTTTTTTTTTTTGCAGTTTGGTCTACAGATGACCTAATACAGTGAATACTGAGAGGGCTAACTTCCATTTATATATTCTGAATATATTCTGAATAAGATGATTTTTCATCTCAGAAAGCCGAGGTACGCTATATGTCTTATCATGGAAATAGCTGATATTGGAATTCTAGTTCTTCTACAACCCAAATATAACTCACTAATACCCACATAAGACTGCTTTCGGTCTTCTGCCTAGCGGCAAGTGGTATTCTGCGTATTAAATCTGGTATTGTTCACGTATTGAGGCATTTTTATTGTCTGATCTTTGCTTTCTCCTCTTTAGTCTTGACAAATTTGTCAGTGATTTTCAAACTTCAGTAGACCTAAGAATCAAGAGGAAATGTGTTTAAAATCAAGATTCCTTAGGGCTCCTGGGTGGCTCAGGTTATGATCCTGGCGACCTGGGATCAAGCCCCCTTTGGGCTCCTTGCTCAGCAGGGAGCCTGCTTCTCCCTCTGCCTCTGCCCCTCCCCCTGCTTGCGCACTTCTCTCTTTCTGTCAAATAAATGAATAAATACATAAATAATCTTTAAAAAAATCCAGATTCCTGGACACAGAGATTCTGAGTAGTGATCGCAGAATGGAACACACGAATCTGCATTTTTCACAATCCCCCCAAGGGACTCTGTTCCAGGTGGTTCAAGAAATCCCCCTGGAGTAACACTGCCTGAGGGAACTGAAATCTCATGTTTTAATTTAATTCGCTAGCAATTCCTGCTCACAACCAGCAACGTGCTATGTTCTTTAAGGACAGGCTGTTTCCCATTATATTTGCCTCAGCCTGAGAGAACAAAGAAAACAAAGTTTAGAACAGAACCGTCCAGTGGATAGGTAATGTGAGTTACACGTGTAATTTTCAACTTTATAATAGCCCCATTGAAAAAAATAGAAGGCAGGGGCAACCTAACTCTAATAATACATTTGACTCCACTCAATATATCAAAATATTATTTCTTCAGCATGTAATCAGCCTAAAAATGTTAGAGATACTATGTTCTTTGTGTGTGTGTGAAATCTCTGTAACGTGGTGTGTAATCCGTATAAAAGAGCCCATCCGGGTCGGAAATAACCCCGCTTTGCATGACCTACAGCTGCACGTGGCTGCTGGCTCTATGGTGGCGCGGGGCTGGAGGACAGCACTGCGTGTGTATTTCCTAAGACCACACCGGCTTGTTTAAAAGTAGACGAATCACACCATCAGAGCGCGAGTGATCTGATGAGCCTCCGTATTTACATGGGTCTAGCAGAGCCACGGGGGATATTTTGATAGCCGCAAGTGCATCAGGCTAAGTGGTTTTGCCAAGGTCTGATTGCCTGAGATACAGTCTTGCGGGATACAAAGCTATTTACTTGCAGGTCCTTCTCTGTGGCCTAAGTGAGACTTTATGAAAGAAGACAGACTCCATGGGAAGGGGGAAGGGGGAAGGGTTTACATAGCTCGTTATCTGGCCCTAAAGCTCTGCAAACATCTTGATTTTCTAAACAGTGGTTGGCGTAATAATTTGGATTTACTATTGGAGTTAAATGTACTGTATTTATAAAACACTGACAAAGTTGCCCTTACACTTGCTTTCAGTATGTTCTCCAAGTCTCTGAAGAGGCACAGAAAACAACAACTGTTAGTTTCCTGAGTGCCAATGCTCGTATTAAGGAGAACCAACATTTATTGAATGTTTACTGTGTGATAAGCACTATCTGAGGTTTTTACATATATGACCTCATTTACATACATTCTTTCATGTACAAAACATGTACATGCAACAACCCTATGTGATGGCTACTGATCCCATTCTACAGATAGAAAAGTATTTAAAACAAACAAGCACACAAACCACCCGAGGCCCAGAGAGATGGCATCGCAGGACCGAGGCGACTTTCGTGGGTGGTGGAGCTCCATTTGAAGACAGGCATTTGGACTCTGGGGTCGGTAATCTTGACCTGGATAGCAAGATTAGTTTCTTTCAATCTTGCCACTATTGCTATTTTAGGGAGGATTCTTCTTTGTGATGGGGGAGCGGTCATGAGCGTTGCAGCCTTCCCAGGCTCTACCAACTAGATTCCTGCACCATCCCTCATTCCCCACCCCCACCAGGTTGTAACAACCAGAGAAGTCTCCAGACATCTCCTCGCTGGGGAGCAAAATTGTCCCTGCTTGAGAACTGCTGTCTTATACTAAGCTGCTTCCCTGTCCCACCTACGAAGGGCTCTAAATGCGTCATAGTAGCAGGAGGATGGAGTGATGTGAGGAAACAGCCAAGAGCCCAAGAATCTAAAGGCTTCAGGAAGCTAAGAAAGGCGAGGGAATGGATTCTATCCTAGAACCTTCAGAAGGAACCAGCCCTGACAACACCTTGACTTTAGTCCAGTGAGACTCATTTTGTACTTATGGGCTCCTGGGCCATCTGGGAAAGAGATTCCTAGAAATTTGAAGAGGAAAAGTGGGGAAAACAAAGGAGTGCTCAGTTAACGCAGGCCAATGTCCTCAAACATCTGTGCTATCATTGATGTTGAACATTCTGACTGGCCTGTTCATTTCTTAACTTCCGGAGACATCATCTCTACCCCAGATTTCCTTCAAAAAGAATCTGAGTAACAGCAACAAAACTTAGGCTTGCAATCAGCATTCCTTTTAGCATTATGATTAGGCAGTAGATTAATCTGACCTATGTGCCCTGTTGGCAAGACAATTAAAATACTGGAAAAGGCATTAGGAGATTTTTGAATGGAGTAATGCCTTATGCAATAAAAATGTTCTCATTATGCAAAGGTCTTGTTATCAGACATATGTTTATGGGTTATTTGCATTTCTAAATATCTGGCTTCTAACATTAATGCCAAATCTATTATTTTTGTTCTCCCTTCCCATTCCGGAATCATTCACGCATTTTGGATGGCTCTGTAACACAGTGATTAAGAGCATGGATTTGGGAGTTGGAAGGCTCCAAGTCCTGATGCATGCACCTGTTAGCTGTGTGACCCCGAGCACATTACGGAGCCATGGTAAGCTACTTTCCTCATCCATCAGATGGACATGATTACGGAACCTGCCTCAGAGAGCTCCGGTGAGGATTCTAGGAACAACACAAGGAAGCGTTTAGCGCAATGCCAGATTTCTCTAAGACACCTCCTGGTCTTCCGGATGCTTTTCTTGCTACATAAATATTTCCGCTGTGACCTCAAACTATGTGATTCACAAGTGAAGCCATGGCTTTCCTCTTCATTCCCTGAAAATCTGCAGAGATTTTTATTTTAATAAGTGGGGTTTCCATCCCTTTCTCCAGCTGTCCAAATCAACAGCTAAGGTGCCATCATAATCTCTTTCTTCTGCTTCACCAGTCCTTGGTCTCCCTCAAACATCTCCACAATTTTGGTCAGTCCTACCTTGTAGATGGCTATTATACCCTGCCCGTCCATTTCAATACGTATATTCACTCCTTGAGTTCCACCCCTCAACATTTCTCACCTCTTTCCTTCCCAGGCTCTAATTTGCCCATTAGTTACCCATTCCTCCTATCCCCACCACAGCAGCCTTTTGGTAAAATGTGGCTACAAACATACTGAAAACCCTTGGCTTCCAATAACCTTTAAATGACCTTGATGATGGCATGGCACCTGGAGTACCTCCAGACTCTTCTTTGGTATTAAAAAAAAAAAATTCAATGCCTCAGTCCCTAGGCAAATTAAAATAGAATCTCTAGTGTCAAAGGAGCAGTTTTGTTTAGTTTTGTCATTTTCTAAATATTCTTCTAAATATTCTAAATATTATGTAATAAGTAAATTTTAAATTTTTAAATTTAAACTTTTTAATTTTGGAAATTTTAATATTAAAAATTTTAATTTTGAAAATTTCAAACTTCAACAACAAAAAATGAGTGGGTACAATGAATCTCCATATACTTAAGAGTCAGCTTCAAAAATTTTCACGATCTCATCACACTTACTGACCTATTTTTTGTTTATTAAATATTTTAAAACAAATTCCAGATATCACCATTTCACAAACAATTAACAATTCTTGCCATTTTCTCATACTTTGGACTATGCTAAATCTTCCCAGTCCCATCAAAAATAAGTTTTTGTTGGTTTCTTTTTCTCAGAATTAAATAAATCAACACATCACATTTGGACATTAAATCCATTAAATCTTTTAAAATCTACAGAAGCCATCCCGCCCTCCCCTGCCCCAGCCCCATGAATCCCGTCTCTATTTTCTACCACTGATCTATTCTGGAAATGCATTCATTGTTCTGTGGAATGTACTACTTTATGGATTTTTCAGTTGGTTTCCTTCAAGCGTCATTTGACTTATTCCTGAATTTCTCAACATTGCTTTTTTAAAATTTCCCAGCTAATTCTAAAGGCCAGCCAGGGTTGAGAATGACTTGTCCTTCAACCATCGGAACGTATTCGGATACTTTGCATTATGGCCTTCCGTGTAATTATAAAAACAACTGTTCATGTCCACTGAGCAGAAGTGGTACATGCCAGTCAATATGCCAGTGCACATCTCACATTACCACAACCTTACCCCCAACACGACCAAGAGAAACCTGAAACTTACAGAAATTTAGTAACTCGCTTAAGGAATCTAGCTGATCAGCGCAGTAAAATTGGGACTTGAACTTTGGCCTATCTGACTCCCAAATCTATGTTCTTACTATTATGCTGGCTTAGAGGGCTCTTCATTTTCATTTAAGAACACATAAAATATGGCTTTAAGTTGGAAATGGAGACTGATTATCCCCTGTCAAGAAAGCTAAGGTAGGTACTTTCTCAGAAGGGGTAATACCGAGGTCATATCTTCATCTCTCTGTGATTATGATCATTGCTTCTCTTTTTCCAACAGCTAGATCTGTGACTCACATATGGACAGCAAAGCCTCAGTATAAAGAAAAACATAAACTTCTCGTTCATAACTTTTAATATTGTTTACACGCAGATATTATAATATTTTGGATATATTGAATTAAAGAAAGTATATTACTAAAATTAATGTGACCTGTTCCTTTTTACTTTATTAGTGTCACTACTGAAAGCTGTACCATTATAAATGTGGCTCACATTATATTTCTACTGGACAGTGCTGAATCAGATTCCAGACTCAGTGAGGGCAAGAAGGTCTAGTTCCTCTTTGCTTTGTAATTTCTGCACTTCCAACAAATGCCTGGTATAGAGCAGATAAATACTAACTGTAGGGCAAATACACACACTGAAAATAGTGTCCTACATTCAGAAATACAGTTGGCATACTGTCAGGGTTCTCTCATTGCCTGTAAGATATTGATTAGAGATTTTCAAAAAATTACATGAAACTAAAAAAAAAAAATTACGAAAATGATGCTATTTTCTACTTGAGAAAGATATTGTCAACATTCTCTAATAAAGACATCACCAGCAGGGACAAAATGGACAGCAACGTTGTATACTTTGATACAAAACATATAGATATGGTGGAAGTAAAATATCACCATTCACAGAATAAATGGGATCTGCTCAGATAAAATGGCCTTAAAAATGAAGTCTGGCGGTCATGAATCCATGAACCTGAAGTTCAAGGGCACATCAGACTTCAGGAGAGACTGACTTTCTGACTTTTGACCTGAAAGGCAAGCACTGAAAGGGCCAGGTCTGAAACATAAAAGCAAAACCCTTGTAGAGCATGAGGACTCGACATAACTTTTTGAAGTATCCATAGGGGCGAGGAGAATGACAATGACAGACACCCTCAACAGAACAGTGTTTTCTTCCTTTTGAGTGTTTTATTAGCACTAAGAAGGTAATGCCTAGGAGAAGGAAGAGACACATTTCATGGTCTCCAGTATTTGTAGTTAAAAAAATACACACACACATATGTGCAAATGCACATACATGCTTGTACACGCGTATACATATACTCACATAATCACACACAGAGAACAAGCAGAAAGCCCTCTCTCAGGATAGCTCAATGATATTTCAGGGTGGATTTTCTCTGAATTACTCACGGGCAGAATGAACCCTTTCTTATTTAG
This sequence comes from Taxidea taxus jeffersonii, assembly GCA_003697995.1. Lineage (NCBI taxonomy): Eukaryota > Metazoa > Chordata > Mammalia > Carnivora > Mustelidae > Taxidea > Taxidea taxus. Next base: position 18,234 of record RCUC01156107.1, on the reverse strand, counting down.
TGTCTATCTACCTGGATGACTTACATAGAATTATCTTCCTCTGGACCACAGTCCTAGGCTCCAGAAAATGAGCATCTGCTGGTTTTGGTTGAGTGAAGGAAAATGTCCTGTTTGGAGCAACTCTAGTTATTTAGAGGCCTTGTCAATCTCAAACAAATGAAGATTTGAGGATCTTTCTCCCTTATTTTCCCTATTACTATTGCTCCTAGTATTTGAACCTAAACCAGTGTTGAAGAAGTTCCTTCACTTACTACTTACTAATAAGTTTCATCCTAACAGCATCTCCGTGATTACCATATTATCTTGCCAGCAACCCCAAAGGAGAGCTGCACTTTATGCCTTCCTCTTTCATTAAGACAAATCAAAGAAACCCTAAAATCCGTGTTCTGATAGATATGGATACATAAAGACCTTCATTCCCACACTGGTCTTTCAAGAAAATCATAAGGAAAAAAAAATTTCAAGTCTCTATCAGTTTAGGTTTTCAGGATCTAGAATTATGGTAATCAGGATGGCTCTCTACCTCTGCCCCCACTGTCCAGTTTATGTTAAGTTTACTCTGGGGTCCGGGGAGCGTGGGGGGCTGCAGAGAGGGCACAGGGCTGGGTGTTAAGTGAACTGTCCACGTCTGGAAGCTGTTCCTGGTTGCACAGCGTCTTTGAAAGTTGGACCTTTAACTACACGAGTCTTTAACTACAAGGGCAAGAAGTGAACAAAGGAGCCAAATCCAAAGAATTGTCATACTTTTGTTAAAGAAAGTAGAAGTAGATCATCTCAAAGTATTATAATGTGATTATTTTTATTTTATTAGTTTCAGAGATAGAATGTGGTGATTCATCAGTTGCATATAACACCAAGTGCCCTCCTTAATGCCTGTCACCCAATTATTCCCTCCCCCCAACCTCCTTCCCTCTAGCAACCCTCAGTTTGGTTCTTTTTAAAACACTAGATTCTAAACTCCATTCTCTCAATTTTAGTTGAGTCTAATTGGTGGAGGTCTCCATGGATAAAATTGGAAGTTTGAGTAATAGTACAGTTCATTCAGGGATCAAAAAAAATCAGCTCGATTTAATAAAACTTTATATTTAATCACTGCCTATATATCAAGAATTTTGTTAAACTCTTGGACACATTATCCCATTTAATCTTCACAGTTATCTAAGGAAACAGTATTATCATTGCTTTTTTTTTTTTTTTTTTTGGGAAAAAAAAGGAAACTGAGGGTGAGAAAAATTAAGTCATTTGCCAAAGCACATTTTTACTACGTAGTGGATCCAGGATTTCATCCTGGTGAATTTTCTTTCTTTTTTTTTTTGAGGGGAGGTATGTTTTCTTAACTGCTAAGCATTCAGATTTTTCGTGCATGTGGTCCTTAAATAGTCAAAACAGTAGGACAAAGAAACAAACCACTTTAAGAACCTGCTGTGTTATTTTAGTCTTTTCTGATCAATCGAATTGGTCTCATTTAACTACTCTGCTTCTAAGTGAAAGACTATAACCAAGGTAACCTCAAGAGGCTTGATAACAAGATGTCAGTGAGGAAGGAAGAGATGATTTTCCTGGCTATAAGTAGGTAGAAGACATCAAGTAATTATTCATAATCTTTGTCTTCAACAGAAGCTATTTGGCAATGATTTAAAAATTAGTCTTAGTTTTTTATGAGTTTTGTTTTATGAGAGATTCAATATAATTCTCTCTCGGTCTCCACAGACAGGCTAAGAGATTATATGTCTTAGCAGCAAAGTTATCTCATTCAAGGCTGTCTTAGTGAGAGAACTCACTTCTCACATATTCTAGAAACATTTATCTATTTCGTACAGCACATCACGTCGAACAGCCTGTGGATAGAATATTTTGCTCCAGGTAAAACTGTTCAAATCCTCGGCTGAATATACAGTAAACAGAACGTTACACAGGAAGCTGCTGGGGGAACATACGGTCTTTGTCAACAGTGAAATCTCTGAACTGTACAGCGTCATTAGCGATAGGCTTACTAGATTCAAATACAGAACCACATGTCTTCCCATAAGCTCCCGGGACTCAATCATTTGCCCTGGTGAGGGCCAGATGACAGCATCTGCCTTCTATTTTAAGGTACATGGGAAAGAGGAGGGAGTACCTGACATGTAAAATAATAGACTTTCCTATGAGAAGCAACAATATGCCTGCCCAAAGCCGGGATCTTATCATTGCAATGAGTCAGATCATTAAATTTGAATTATGGCCCATAACAATTCACTAGGCTAAAATTATGGAAAGCTGGTCTCTTGCCGATAGAATTAAGCCCATACTACTTTATTTTCAGCTAGGATAGTCAAACACATGTGTCATACAGCAGCCCTCCCTGGTGCAATGAAGATGCAAATTGAGAGCTACAAGTTATAGCCCCAAGCGGCTCTTACCCTTATATATATGGAAAAATACAAATTATTAATATGTAATTCACTCGAGACTCCTGAAGTTTTTCTGCCTGGGGAGATATTAGGATATTATGGGGGTACATTATCTTTAATCCATACACAAAACTGTCCTTGGTGGCCTAGAATACTATTTCTAGCATATTCTTTTCTTTTTCTCCTCAGATAAATGGCTTATTTGTGTAGCACAGTTAGCCAGCTGCTTATAGGTCTTTCAACCCTAAAATTCCATGAGGCTTGTAGCTAGTGTCCAAAGTAGGCTTCCATCAAGCCACAACTGCCAGCTGTCTAGTCTCCTTCCCCACAGCACCTGGACCCAACTCTGTGACCAAAAGAATACAGTGGAAGTGACATTGAGTGACTTCTGAGTTTTGGGAATCTTTGTAGCTTCCACCTTGCTCTTACAGAAAGCCCACTGGTATGTAGTCGCCATGTGAGAGGCCCAACTACCTTGATACCTCTGTGCTGTGAAGAAGCCCAAGATACACATATCCAGAGGCCATGTAAAGGGTAAGAGAGACAGATGACTTGCCAGCCCCCAGCTGGTTCATCCACCCAACCAACCAAGAGGCAAGACCTCAGAATAAAAGAAGCCGTATTGTGCACTCTAGTCCCAAAAGGTGGCATATGGAGAGAAGAAACAAGGAAATAAGCCAACAGCCAGAAAGAAGGTCCTAGATACATTTCCTCGATGAGCCATTCCAACCATTTCCCATCGTTCACGTCACTCTGGGTGAGGCCCTAGGGATCAGGGTGTTAAGACACATTGTCCCAGCTCTACTTTGCCTGAATTCCAGACACAGAGAATCATGAGCATGATGACATCATTGTTTCTTTATCTCATTAAGTTTGGGAACAGTTTGTTACACAGCAATAGATGACGGATAAGGCTTTTATCAGTGCCCTAAATACTTACTAGTAAAAGTGAACTTTTTCTAAAAGTTAAGACCTAATGTGGAATTTATTCTGTTTGGACTTCAAAAGGGAGCTGACATAAGCCCTTTCAAGGGGAGGCCAGTTACACATACAAATCTGTCAAGAAACCATTTCTTTCTTTCTTTTTTTTTTTTTAAGATTTTATTTATTTATTTATTTGACAGACAGAGACCACAAGTAGGCAGAGAGGCAGGCAGAGAGGAAAGGAAGCAGATTCCCTGCCGAGCAGAGAGCCTGATGCCGGGCTCAATCCCAGGACCCTGGGATCATGACCTGAGCTGAAGGCAGAGGCTTTAACCCACTGAGGCACCCAGGTGCCCCAAGAAACCATTTCTTATAGTCAACTCAAATTTCTCATGCAACAAGTATAGCGTTTCTTTTTCTTTTTTCCTCCTTCTGTTCCCAGATAATATGGAGAATACCCAGTTACAGACTTTTACAAAATAATCCCCCTTTTATATGTACATGTTATTCTTAAATATCACTCATCTCTCTCTACAACATGATTATTTTTAAAAAAATTAGAAAAGGCTATGGAGTCAAGGGGGTCTCTGACCTTCTTAGAGTTCAGCTCTGCTACATCCAACTGTATGGCCCTTTATAAATGGGTTTGGGTTTGCAAATCTCAGTTTCCTGCCTTTGTAGAATAATGCAATATGATAAAATAATGTAATAATATACATATAATATGTAGAATAATGTAATATGTAGAATAATGTAATGATGCCTAAAGTGTTTATTGAAAGAATTAATATGAGACAAGGCAGGTAAAATGCTCAGCCCTGTGCTAAGTGTAATACACATGAAATAAATGGTAGCCTTCTATATGGATTGTCCTCTGCCCTTTATGCTTCTTTGTTTTTCTACCTCAAAGTCTTTAAATGTTCTTCACAGATCTCCTAAGTCGATGTGACCAGAACTGGATAAAATAATGTACCTAATGTGACTGAAGATCTGAAGGCCAACTTGAAAGGTCAAATCCTACAGGGGACCTCATTCTACCTCTTGGGTCATTTGTCACTCTCAGTGGGTGCTGAGGGAGGTTTCCAGTGAAAAAGCACCATCGGGGTGTGACGAATGGCAGTGGTTGAGGATCTATCTGCAAGCAGGTGTTGGCAGGTATCAATCATGCCAAAAAAGCCCTCAGAGGCGGGGGGTGACACCGCATCAAGATGCAACAGTTGCTGGATATTACTTTTTTGAAAATTTCATACAAAGACTATTGAAGATGGAAGAGGTCACAGAACTCATCTGTCCTAATCTTATTTTATAGATGAGGTAACAGTCTTGCACAATGAAGTGAAAAGATCAACATCTCACGGCAAGTTTATGACACAGCTGGGACAAGAACCCATTTCTTCTAGAACAGGGCTGGTCCCTCTGTGCCGTGCTAGCTACGCCCAATAGCTTAGCTATAAGGAAGAGGCTTTAGAGGGACCTTCAGTTTTTTTAATGCATTTTGTGCCACATAAGGGCCCATTATTTCCGTTTTTAAAATACAGTATGGTACTATGGCTCAAGGCACCAGCCTGGAGTCCGCAAACGGAGTTCAAGTCCAGCGCTGCCATCCGTCTATGCCTTGCATGCTCTTGGACTCTGATTCCTGCATTCTGAAATGAGACTGAGAGACCTCTGGCCTCCTCTTGTCGTGTAGGCAACAAAATGACATGCTTGGCGCAGTGACTGGAGTATAAAGCTGCCGCCTTCACTCCCCTTGTTCCCCCTTCGTGCCATGTGACCTTGAATTTCTCCCAAGTCCCATTCTCTTGCCGGTTGCTTTCATCCTATTAACTTTTTTTTTTTTTTAAGATTTTATTTATTTATTTGACAGACAGAAATCACAAGTAGGCAGAGAGGCAGAGAGAGAGGAGGAAGCAGGCTGTCCGCAGAGCAGAGAGCCCGATGCGGGGCTCGATCCCACGACCCCGGGATCATGACCTGAGCCAAAGGCAGCAGCTTTTACCCACTGAGCCACCCAGGCGCCCCCATCCTATTAACTTTGACCCACATTCTGCCTCTTGCCAGTAGATGCCACCTCTTCTCCGTGTTCTGGCAACTACCTTCGAGTGCCACCTCCCTCCTTTTGGTGTCTTTCATCCCTTCAAATAGAGAGAGGGGGCTCTGCTCTACCTAACAGAGAGAAGACAGTGTGAGAATTCCACAAATGGTGTAAGATTATTTATGTTATTAGCATGTACTTACCCCTTGGGGTAACTTACTTGGGCAGTAACAGGGTTGTCTAAGGGGCTCGCAGAAGCTGGGAGAGGAGAGGGAGCAGCAAGAGGCGGAACCATATCGATTCCCATCCTGGATTTAACCTTTCATATGTATGTATACGCATACACAAACACACACATATTTACACGCATATACACATATGCACACGCGTTTACAGGCCTATATACATAAAATCATACAAAGAAAACCTCTTAAGTTCTGGCGCAAGATTTACACTGAACAAGTGTTATCTTAGCTTTAAAAAAAACAAAAACACCACCACTCTGATGTCTCAATTAACCTGAATCAAAGAAGGGATTTATATTCAAGAATAAAAGCTGCCATCCTGAATGTTGAAGTCAAAAGAAACTAGTATCACTTCTTTCTTTTAAAAATATAGAGGGCTGAAAGAAGAATTCACATCGGATCCAGGATGTACAAGAGTGTTTTCTTTTCTGAAAATCCATGATAGTGTGTGGGGGAAAAATAATTTCTTTTTAAATTTCCTTTTCCTTAGCATGTATTTTTGCTAACATAACATAAACTCAGCGACTTGGATGAAGGCAGAAGTATGAAGTCTATAACAGTTCTAATTTAAACTGGACATTTCGCACTTCTGAATGCTGCCCTGTGTATGAGGGACAGAGTGGGGGGCTAGAAACACACTGGTCTTTTCTGCACCACATGCCACAGACACAGGAATCACCACGAGCAGCATTATCTTGGGATACAAGGGACAGTGAATATACTATACATCAAATGTGTAATAAAGAGGGTGTATGAATGGGGATAATTAACATCCGGGAACCATCATAACTTTTGCATTTACAGACCCTGTAAATTTAGAGAGTTGCCAGTAGACTAATCAGCAATGCAGAAAGCAGAACGTGAAATAAGACCTGGGTCACGCTGCCGAGGCGTGTACAATGTCACTTTGTGTGGGCTCACAAATTTGAAGCTACATCACTTTACACACAAATAAGAAGCTGGATAATAAATAGGAAGGGCGAGAATGGTAGACTCATGAGTAACTAATTAGCCCTGCTTGGTAATAAACACATGCTAAATAAGGGAGCTGAGCTTAAATAAATTTGACACATATCCAATACTGACAGTAATTGTATAAAGAACACAGACAGCACCGCCACTGACCATTTCGGCCATGGGTAATTTTAACAAATCTTTTATTTGAACAGAATGAAAACATATTTTATTGCCTTAATCAAAACAGAGATTGGTTTCTTTGAGTAGCTCTTACAGGAAAAGCAATGTAAGTCTTAAATTCTAGAAATTTGTCCATTAGGACAAAAAGGGTTATACCTGCTAAAATTGAGGAAAGTGGCTCTTTTATTTTTTAAAGAATAAAGAGGCTTCCAGAATAGTGGTGCTTTGGGGTTGTTTTGTTTGGCTTTATTTATTTGTATCTGAAATAGAGTAGTAACCTCCCCAAGGGGTTTTGGTGACCTGTAAGAATGGTATTTTGTAATATCAGACCTAATAATCTGTCACTCAGAAGGTGAATATAGCAGGAGGAGAAAACTGCCCTTGTCCCAACACAATTGTTTCTTCCCAGTAACGCGACTCAAAATTTATTTAACATTCTAGCTTCATTCTACCCCTCAGAAGAGCATTACAAATAATATTACTGCCATTAAAAATAATTAAGTACATCTATAGGCCAGTGCTGCGTTTGCATAAGGCAAAGTGAAACACAACATAAAATCCATTTCAGGAACACAGATCAGTTTTTAACAATGTGGGAGGTTGTTTAAAAGGAAAATTAATTCTAGTTTAGAAATGTCTTTTAGCATGATGTCTTCTCTCATTTTCTTTCTTTTTTTTTTTTTTTCCATCTGTCTGCTCTATCATAATGAGGGGCTGTTTATGTTCACTAGACCCCAATCAAGAGTTATCACAATTTGGACAGTTGGGCTCTTTCCTTCCATATTTGTATATTCATTATAAGAGATGGCTTGGAATGGTGCCTGTGAGTCTTCTCTGTTTCAGAGTTGTCAACTATTATAAATTTTAGAGAATTTTGCATAATATTACAGAATACAAACTGACTAGAAGCTCAGCCCAAAGGAATGTAAACAGGAGGGGTTTTGGAATGAAGACCTACATATGGGTCCGGTTGTCTTTCCATGGGAAAATGTGTCAGCATGGCCATTTTCAATGTTTGGGAGGAGCCCGATGCATTTTAACCATGTATGTTTTTAATCTACATTTGGGTTTTGCTAGATAGGAGACATCTGGCAATGTCCAGAGCTTTTCTTACTTGACATAGCTTGGAAGTGGGTCAGAGGATGCTCCCGGCATCTAGAGGGTAGAGTTGGGAATGCCCCTCAACACCCTACAGTGCATGGGGCAACCCCCAACAATGAAGAATTCTCTGCCACAAAATGGCAACAGTGCTAGTGCTGAGGAATGCTGATTTAGACACACAGTATCCTGATTGAATGTGAGCAAGATCAGAACAACTGCCCTTTTCTTGTGCAATATTAAGTCAAGTATCAGATTTAACAGCAGACCACTCATTCCATATGTTCATTTGCATCCTGTTTTTTGTTTGTTTCCATTATTAGAAAGAAGGTGGACTTATGGCATTTGGGGACACCCTGCAGCCACTAAAGATCCAAGGTCTCTTCTCCATCAGCCTCCTTCACAGGGGAGAGTCAGGAAGACATTTGTTTATTGAGCTAAGACCCAAAGCTGACATTTCATGTGCACTGAGCATAAGTTCAGAATGCCCTTTCTTCCCTGCACTTTACCATTTTCACGTCCCTCTCCTCCTCCCTTTCGACTCTCCCTTTTTATTTTCCTTTTTTGCTCCCTCTGGTGTGATTCAATATGGAAGTCTCAAAATGTTTCCTTCGTTCAGTTCAATTCATTTGAATTCTATGTAACACATATCTATTGAGTATTTTTATATCCCACTAGGAAGATTTTTTTTCTCAGCTACTTAGCATAATAACTAGAGTGAGGGAATCTTAACATTTTTCTTGAATGGGGCTAGATGGGGAACTAGGGCTTTCTGGCAGGACTGACAGAGGCAACTGAATGAACAAAAGCTCAGTGTTAGCAAAGAGCTGAGTGCTGCTAGAGAATGACTTACAGTCTTGTTTTTTGGAGTATGGGGTGGCTTAGGATACTATTGATAGTTAAAGACGATGAATGTCAGTTGGCTATAAAAAGGGAGAGACCTAAGGCTAATGAAAACAAGTCTACTTTGTTAGATGGCAGGAAAGAATTCCGGAAGATTTTGGAGCAAGAAAATTTCACAAGCAAATAGGTGCAGGAAGAAGATTAATTTGGAGAGCAGTGGGCAGATGGATTGGAAGGCAGGAAAAATGAACGGGGGGTGGGGGGGGAGAGTTAGGTATTAGGAGCCTGAACCAAGGGATGGGGTCGTGGGGGTGGGGGGGGTGATGGTGGCACTGGGAGGGCATAGGAGAACTAGTGAGACAGAGAGAGTTGTTAGAATGGCTCTGGATACACAGAGTGTGAAAAACAGGACTGATTCAGAGTTGATTCAAGGCATCTGGGAGTACGGTGGTCCCATTTGAAAGGAACATAGATTCAGAAGGAGGAAGCAGCGTGGGGGGAAATACAAATTCTGCTTTGGATTTGTTAAACTTGAGATATTAGGGAGACCTTCAAGGTGACGTTCCCAGCCTGAAATTCAGAATATTACAATGACGCTGAAGAGAGAGGTTGCCAGTGGAAAATTTATCTGGGGAAGGTGAGAGTCATTTATATGGAGATGGTAGGGAAAGCCCCAGGAACTGGGTGAGGGGAGAAAAAGGGACAGCATTGTGGGAGATGCTCTCGCTTGACGGTGTGGAAATAGAGTAGAAGCAAAGGAAAGAGAAAGAAAGAAGGAATAATCAGAACAATTGTCATAGAATGAGGATAGCACTATGTGATAAAAGCCAAGCAAATGTTAAGCTGGAGGAGTTACAGGTGGTTAAAAGCTGTGGCATGGCCACGGAGCACAAGCTGAGCAGAGCCCAGTGGACTGTTTATTAAGAAGTTATCATGTACCACGGAGGGGACCGTTACTGTACGTGGTCATGGGGGGAAACTGGCTGTCGAAATCTGCAGAGGTGACCAGGACGTGGGCGCTGGAAGCAGAGAGAGGAGAGAAAGTGTGTGTGTGTTGGGGGGCGGGGGGGTAGGTAAGGAAGTGGGTGCATTTGGGGCTAGAAGCTTCTCAACATGTCTCTCCAGAGCAGGAAAAGAGCCCAAATCCCTGACTCCTATTAATAACCTACTTCTTGTTAAGCCTTCTGTTCTAAACTGTGTGTATGAAAAACAAAATTGGAACATGAAAAACAGAAATGAGAAGGAACATGGCCAAGTGGTGTGTAACTAAAGATGGACACAGGAATACCAGCATTTTAGGTTTACACTCTAAAAAATAAGGCAAGGACGGTGCATGAGTCCAGATTATTTTGCCATCATCTCTAAAATGCCCCGATCCATTCACCAAAGCATTCATTCATCCTTGCTCTCTGGGGCCCTGTCTCTAACATTCTAGTGCCCTTTGCTTCCCGTAAGTATCTGATGTCTCTTACATTTTTATGCATGGAGGCAGGCCAAAGAAAATGTTATCATTTTGAAAGGGGATAGAGGAAGAAGGTGCAATGTGGTCACACCTATATTAGCAAACCATTTCATAATTTATTGGACGAAAGAGCCAACAGCGGCCTAAAAGCAGTGGTTTCCACAAGACTCCGGAGGCCTTTGCTGGGGTGTTACAGACACATCTAGTTCCAGCCTTCCTCAGTAAAAGACCACGGAGTCACACGCTCCAGGAGTCATGAAGCTAAACCCTCCGGTCTACGAACTCACAGGGAACAGACTGTAACTTGGAGCCGCTGGAAGGTGCTCCCTCCACCAATGGAGATCTCGGACATCCAAATGTGGGACGTGAAAATCTGCTTGGTCCGGATAACAGAGACAGTCCAGGCTCTAGCGTTCTCATGGGTTTGGGTGCCTTTTTGGGCCTCTTGGCAGAGATGGACACTACAAAGACCCAAGAACACAGAGTGTTGTTTCTGGGAGGACCACTGGTTGGTGTGAGCTGAATTCCATGAGATGAGAAGTTTCCAAACCGTGCTTCGGCCCTGGAACCCCCTTTATTGGCCAGCCTTTCACAGAGAACCTCAGAGGAGAAAAGCGATATAAATGGAGGCACTTTTTGGTGGCCGGGAGGAGAGGAGGCCCATTGTCACATCTTTTCAGCCTTCTTTAATGGCCTGCAGTGACCTTGAGACCGCTTGGAAGATAAGGGGCTTCAAAACTGCCCTTTTGATCATCCTCAAGAAACCGTTCAAGTCTGAACAAAATAGCACCTTCATAGTAGCTATAATGACAGAAGATTGCCCGGCACGTAGGTTAGTCAATCCAGTTTCAAGGCCTTTCAAACCACTTGATAAATAAATCTTGAGGTCCTGTGACACAGTAAGTGATGAGAATACACTGATGAAAAGGAGATGAAAAACCAGCCCCAGCCCATGGAATTATGACCAACTAAGAGCTGTGTTAAAGACGTCTCACTGATCTTCAAGGACTGTGAGGCAGGTGTGGACATTTCATAGCTGGGCGAGGTGAGACTCAGGTAGACTGTCCTGTGACAGGCCTGGCCTGGGGTGCTCAGCCAATGCCACCCCAGCTGATCCCACCGCGCTTTTCATCCCAAAGTCAGGCTCATCATCACAGTGCCCCAAGGCTTCACGTGCAGGTCTGATGGAAGTTCTCCTGTGTGGGACATGGAATCAGACTCAGCAATGCTTCTAGGATCCCCTAAATGTCCTCAGGCCAGAGCAGAGTGCCTGATCACGTCTTCACTAAACACAAGGGCTCATCTTCCCCATGGTGCCTTAGCAGACTGGTCAAGGGGAATGTTCTCTGATGATCTTAGAGTAGATCCTATAGTGCATCCAAAAGACTTGTACCACATTGGAAGAGACCTCCATACAAACTTTTTTCCTGTGGTAGGGTTTGAAATTTAAAGCTCCCCCTAAAAAAAATGCTGGGTTTCTCTTCCCAATTGCTGTTCTTTGTTGCTTTGTGGATAGTTCCTATGTTTTTCTATTCCTGACTGAGTCTTCATAAAAGTAAACAAGAAATAAGAAAAAGAATTGGCCTCTCTTTAAGATGAGTTGATATTTCCCTGCCATGACTTATTTTGGAATATTAAAAAGTAATAAAATTAAAATAGCCTTTGGGAGGAAGATGGTACACTGGCCACATTTGGCTTTGACCAAAAAGTCCATTGAGATGGACAACAGCGCTAGCTTTTCAGAATGCTGGGCCAATGGAACAACACACTTTTGTATTAACTTAAAATGAAGTTCACAGCTCCTTTCTGATTTTATGGCACTTCTTCTAGTTTCTGCCAGCAGGAAAAAAAAAATCTGCTTTCACAGTGGAAGTCTGACAAGTTATTTCAACTATATTAACAGCAGGCTCCAGTCAGTTGCTCTTTTGTGCGTTCTGGCATTCCTGCAGTTTCAACTAGAAATAAGGGGTCAAAATGTTGGAGTTTGGGGGATAACACTGGAATTACACTTAGTCTCAGTTTTCTGTTAAGAAAGACATTAAAAGGAAAAAGTTTCTGCCAAATACAAATTCTTGGCAATGTGGACCCAGTTCAATGATCAAAAAAGGTGGTCACTACCCTTAAAACCAGCCAGTCAACCAAAAGGCAGCAAAGAGAAGGTCTGATTTATGCCTGTAAGGGATTCTTTCACTTTTGTCTTAGCTCAAGTTCTTAAGAAAGCACAGCATGAAGCATGGATCAAGACGCTGACATTTTATTTCAGAGATAGAAGCCTGAAGCAAGAAGAGTGAGGGAAAAAAGGAGAGGGGGGCGAGGAGATAAGCCACGAAAGACACGACACATCACGGCGCTGGCTACTTCTTTGCAATGAGCCACTAGGAACTCAGCTGGTCTCTCAGAAGGTGTGCCTGCTCACTCTTCTGCCAGACCTTCAGGAAGGGTCCTGAGCCTGAAACACACCTGGACATAGCTCAGAGAACAGAGGAAGAACATCCTCACCCTGGCTCCCTCTGGCCTCCTAGGCTAGAGCTCCCCAGTGTGGACCCCTCTCCCCCATACTTTCTGGTTGCTTTTGGCCCCACTGCAGTCACTTGTGAAGTTAAAGCCCATTTGTGCACTTGTTCCATTCAAGTTCAGAAGAGGAGGGAGACATGGCTGAAGTGGGAGGTAGCCAAGAGAGAAAAGAGGGGATAGATAGTCAAGGGAATCGGAGAAGAATAATGATGTAGGTTCAGTTCAGTTGTTAGATTTGATTCTGAGTTTTCTAATCAGTCGTGTTGTTCACTAGATCCATAAAACAAGATCAAGCTAGTTGCTCAAAATACAAGTATTCTTGATACTGAGTCAAATTTTTTTTTCTAGAAATTTTTTTTTGCCTCTAGAAAAATTTTTTTCCTAATGGGGACCGATACTATTTAGGAGAATAAACAGCATCCTCATTAATCAGAACAAAAAGTAGTGAGTTCCACTGCATTGTATCTTCAACCTTCCAATATGGACAATGATATATTGGCAAAGCTGTTTTGGCAAATGCTATAAGGGTCTAACAAGGCAGTAGAGTGTGATAAATTTTAAAATGTACAGGGGAACGCACAGGGAGCATAGCCTTTAGGCAGTATCCCACAATATTTATTCTCTCAAATGGGATTTTGATACATTGATGGCACCATTTATACTCTGGGTGAGTTTCCTAACTTCTCTTGGGATACTTAAATGTGCCACCATAGGCAATTGCAAGAATTAAAAAGAACGTATAGAAAATGCCAGTGACATAAGATCTGCAGCTCAATAAATACAGCTAATGACTCCTGCTTGATTTGTCAGGGAGGAGGAGAGAGAATAGCCTAGGAAAATCCTGAGAGTTCAAGCACAGTGACTAGGAGGACGCACAGTCCCTTGAACAACACCAATGAGAGGGCAGTTTTGAAAAAGACAGTGATTTCAGTTTGTGACATGTCAAGTTTGAAGAATCAAAAAAGATATTCCTGCAGGGGCACTTGGGTGGCTCAGTTAGTTAAGCGACTGCCTTCTGTTCAGGTCATGATCCCGGAGTCCTGGGATCAAGTCCCACGTCATGGTCCCAGCTCCATGGGGAGTCTGCTTCTCCCTCTGACCTCGCCTCTCATGCTCTCTCACTCTGTCTGTCTCTCTCTCTCTCTCTCAAATAAATGAATAAAATCTTAAAAAAAAAAAAAAGATATTCCTGCAGAAAAACTCATTAAGAAAAATGTGGCCAGGAGGACATCACCAAGATAAAGGCATAGGAGGCTCCTTGCCTTTCCCTCCTCCCATGGAAGCCTGAATACACAGCTACAAATGGAGCCATTCCCTCTGAGAAAAATCTAGAAACTAGCTGAGTGGCTCCTACAGATTGAGTGACTGAGAAAGCATGTTGAAATGAGTATGACAGGCTGAGACACTCACCATGAACCCCAGCCCCAGCATAGAAGTCACACAGCTGGGAGGAAACCCCCAACTCTCAGCTCTCCCTGAGAAGCAAAGGCTTCAGACCACACATCTAGCACCCCAACTAAGGTTGCCACCTGGGACAGGTCCTCAAATCATCCAGTTCTGAAAGCCAATGAGGCTTGAGCTCAAGAGTCCTACAGGACAGACAAAGCAATGGTTGTTAATGGGTATGCGAACATCTACAAAGGTTATCTCCCCGCGGGGCTGAGCACAGAGCGAGCATGCAAAATGTCCATCTCCAGTCTTTGCCTGGAAGGGGTTCAATGGCATACTTTACAAGTTGCTGCTGCAAAGATCCAACTTTAATCAGAGTGCCTCTAGGTGCTGACTACAGTCTTTGCATGACCCTAAAGGAGCCAGTGGGCACTTGCCCCACGTTCTCCCTCTGGATTCTTCCAACAATAAAACCAAGGCTACCTCTTCTTCCTGGAAGCTTTTCCACACATCCAGCACCCCAACTTTTGTGGCTGTTACCCTAGGGATGGGCCCTTAAATCACCTAGGTCTGATAGCCAATAGGGCTGCACTTTCCACAGTCCCACAGATTATATTAAATAACAACAAAAAAGCAGTTTTCAAAAGGGCACATAAGCTCTTCCTGTAAGCAAAGGATCTGAATAGACATTTTTTTTTTTTCTGAAGAAGACATACACATGGCTAATAGGTACATGGAAAAGTGCTCCGTATCACAGAACATAAGGGAAATGCAAATCAAAACCATAATGAGATATCATCTCACACCTGCTAAGATGTCTAGTATCAAAGAGACAAGAGATAACAAATGTTGGCAGGAAGCAGAGAAAAGGGAACCCTCATGCACTGCTGGTGAGAATGTAAATTGATGCAGCCACGGTGGAAAACATATAGGGGTTCCTCCAAAAAATTAAAAATAGAACTATCAGGACTATATGATCCAACAATCCTATTTCTGGGCATTTGTCCAAAGGAAATGAAATCATTTTCTTGAGGAGATACCTGTGCTCCCTTGTTCACTGTAGCATTGTTAAAAAAAATCCTAACATTTGCAATGGCATGGATGAACTTAGAGCATGTTATGTTAAGTGAAATAAGTTAGAGAAAGATGTATAGTAATGCATGGTGTCATTCATACGTAGAACTTCTTTTTTTTTTTAAGTTGAACTCATAGAAACAAAAAGAAAGAGAGTAGTTTTCAGGACTTGGGGTTGGGGGGAAATAGGGAGAAGTTGGAAATTTTTAATTATAAGATCAATAGTGTCTGAGGATCTACTGTATAACATACTGACTTCAGTTCATAATACCTTATTATATAATTGAAATTTGCTAATAGAGTAGAACTTGAACTTTGTTTTCCCGGAAAAAAAAAAAAATACGTGATGTGATGGATATGTTAGTTACCTCAGTTGAGTTAATTCACAAAGTATATACATATATCAAATTATCACGTTGTATCTCTTAAATCTATTTGTTATTTTATTTGTCCAATTTGTCCAATTTTATTTGTCAATTATGCCTCAGTAAAGCCGAAAACAAAACTTCAAAGAGATATATGATTGCCAGTATTGGTTAGAGGATCTAAGTTCTGTGTGGTTAAGGATCTTGCATGATTTCAAATTCCTAAACCCCTGACATATTGCAATGAATCAGTATGTAGACACAGATAGACATAGTTGATTTCCCCATAGAGTTATGGAGTTTTTTCTCTTCTGATTGCATAAATTATCTCAGTCTTTATTTGTTTTTTTCCTCTATCTGTGTTCTCCCAGCCCTCTGAGTGTTTACTTATTTTATCTCATTCATTCCCTCTTCTCCTGGTCATCTTTACTCTTCTTGCTGCTAGTAGCTAGTAAGAGAAAAGGAAACACCTGCTCCTAACTAGTGGCTGTGATAAACCCACTTTTTAATAAGACAGAGATCAGTGCTTTTTTGGGAAGTGAAGCCTATGAGAATTTTTTTTTTTTTTTTTAAGATTTTACTTATTTGACAGAGAGAGAGAGATCGCAAGTAGGCAGAGGGGCAGGCAGAGAGAGAGAGAGGAGGAAGCAGGCTCCCTGCCGAGCAGACAGCCCAATGCAGGGCTCGATCCCAGGACCCTGAGATCATGACCCGAGCCGAAGGCGGAGGCTTAACCCACTGAGCCACCCAGGCGCCCCACTATGAGAAATTTTAAAATCAATTTGGATCCTTAACTTTAACAAACATCATAAGGGCTTGCTGAATAGCTACCAGGGGTCACAATAAGGAGGAAAGAAGTCAAAGAACAAAGTCATTTCTCTACTTTAGGAGTTTAAAAACTAATGAGGAAGATTTTTAAAAATGTATAGGACAGATCGATAATAAAGAGAAACAGTGAAATTAAATGTGAAGCTGAATGGTGCAGCCATCTGTGTTCATAGAATGAAGAGGAAAACCTAGGAACGGAACATGGGGGAAGCCTAAAGCAGACAAGGAAGAATCAGCACAATAAACCCTGTGAACTGACAACTGGCTCTCTGTTTTTTTTTTGTTTGTTTGTTTTTGTTTTTGTTTTTTTGGGAGGAGAGGTCCTCAGTCTGAATTTGCAAAGTTCTGGAGCTTTAAAATGACCAATGGTTAACCCTCCAAGAGTGAATCATTGTGAATGACCAAAGGTTGTCACCATCCCCTCTTTTCCAGTGGGAAGAAAATATCCCTATCTCATGTCCCCCTGCCCCAGGAAAAGGAGGAAGAGAGAAGTATCATATTTAACTGAAAAAAAAAAAAAGCATAATCATTCAATACCCACAGGAGATTTTGTTGCACAAGAAAAACTAGAAACTTTAGTACTGGAAATTAGAGATGCCCATTCCAGACAGAAGACAAATGCGATGAGGGAAAATGGCTCTAAATTTAAAGGTGGATGTCTAAAAACTTCTCAGGATGAGACCTTCCTGTAGTTAAGGTGGGCCTCAATGACTTAGTGTTCTCACAGGAGAAACGAGAGGGGAGAAAGCCCCCAAGGACAGAAGTAGAGACTGAAGCGATACAGCCACAAGCCAAGGAACACCAAGGGTTACTGAAAGCCAGTGGAAGACAAAAGCATGGGACAGGATCTCCCTCAGAGTTTCCAGAAGGAACTCACCCTGCTGACACCTTGATGGCAAACTTCTGGCCTCCAGAAAAAAATTCTGTTGTTTTAAGTCACCTGGTTTGTGAAAATTTTGTTACGGCAACCCTAGGAAACTACTCAATCAAGAAGAAGAATTTATTTTTTATTTTTTTAAAGATTTTATTTATTTATTTGACAGACAGAGATCACAAGTAGGCAGAGAGGCAGAGAGAGAGGAGGAAGCAGGCTGTCCGCAGAGCAGAGAGCCCGATATGGGGCTCAATCCCACGACCCTGGGATCATGACCCGAGCCGAAGGCAGCGGCTTTAACCCACTGAGCCACCCAGGTGTTCCAAGAGCAAGAATTTAAAAAATGGTTTTGAGCAAAACAAAAAAACCCATCTGCCATATTTTATCTTCCCAGAATCATGAGAATATTTAGGGCTGAAAAGGAACCAATTTAAAAAGAAACCAATGTACAAATGCTTTGCTATAAATATTCCAAGCAAAACCTCATTAATTTGAACTAATTGGAGGGAAGGCACTTCTGAAATAGTAAAGAATAATGGTAGAATATTTTTGTATACCAATATATTATTCTGAAAGAGGTTGAGTGCCTGTCTAAGAATGTGTAGTAATTAATAGACACATCATTCACAGACTTTCCATGAACCACGAATGAAGCTCACATACTACAGTAAGCAAGCTGAGCACTAGGCTTTGTGATCTGTTTTGGATGGTGCCCATCTCCCTGCACCATCATCCACACTCCCTCCAGTACCCTCTGCCTTCTGAGGATCACTTGCACATTAAGATGAACACCTCTGTGCTTTTGTGCATACTCTACTCTTTCTGCAACAATTCCTAGTTACTATCAATGGCCATTTATGCGCTTCTATCGTGATCGACTAGTTAATATAATAGGCACTCGATAAACATTATATCATTCACTTTTAGAACCCTGAAAGATACATGTTGTCATTCCTATTTCACACGTGGGCCAACAGTCAAAGAGATCAAGTGAGATGCCCGGGATCATACAAATTAGCAAGCCTTGATTTGACTCCAACACTCTCTGATAAC
>RCUC01156106.1:0-47592 GCA_003697995.1 Taxidea taxus jeffersonii | reverse complement strand
GCCAGCCAGATGGGCTGCTGTTGGGGTCACACAAGAGTCTACGGGGCCAGGACCCCAACGTGCGGCAGAACATTTCAAGACAGGCCCGGGGCTCCTCCTCTGACACCAGCCCAGCGCCCAAGTGCCGGCTTCGGGCCCAAGGTGACCCATCCCTCAGCCACAAGCACTGGTGGGCAGAGATGCTCACTGCTGAGTCCCTCCCAGAATTGCCCTTGGCCAGAGGGAGCTGTGCCCTCCAAGGTCAGGCCCCTGGATGGGCTGGCTCGCACCCAGAGACAGGCCAAGGCCGCACACTCCTGCTCCGGTCTGGACCCGTGCTAAAGGGCCATCCTAGACCCACACACGCTTCACACCAGCAGAAGCCTTTGCTGTGACCGCACGATCGCCGGAACTCCCCGTCTGCACAGCCCCCTTCCCTCACCTCTCACAGGCACTGATTATGAGAATATCCCACTCACGCCGTGTCCAGGAGACCTGTCCCATGACCAGCGCCGCCAGGGCTGCGCCCAGCAAGCGAGCCCTGAAGAGGACTCTGGGTCCGGCTCGTCTACCAGCTCTGGCAATAAGGACCCCATCCAGGCGAGGGGGAAGCCAGCAGGTCCTCACGCCCACCGTGCCGCACGGCATAGTACCCCCGCTTCCAAATACTGAAACCTCAGAAGCCGCCTTGTTTGGAAACAGGATCTTTGCCGACATCGGTTAAAATGAGCTCGTTCTGGGTGAGGGTGGGAAAGACACAACAGAAAACACCGCATGTGCCAGTGGAGGCAGGTCTGGGCGGTAGATCAGGGTCACGGGACGCCCGCGGTCACTGGTGTCACCAAAAGCAGGAAAGGGGAGCAGGGCGGCTTCTCCCCAAGCCTCCAGCAGGAGCCAGCCCTGCTGACACCCTGATCTCCGACTTCCGGCCTCGGGAACATTGGAGGAATCGGTTTCTCTTGTGGGAATCCATGCCCCTGGTTTGTGGTCATTTGTTACGACATTCACCATAAACATTAAAATTAACCAAGGAAATAGATCACTTGAATGAGCCAATAATCATTAAATAATTTGGACCCAGCAGCAAGAAGTTTGATCTCATGAAGACAGTCCTTTTGTTGTATGAACTGTCAGGGGTGAGGGGAGAGGGAGACGTTACGATAGTAATTTATGAGGCTTGTTTAATCAGATGTAACAGGCTTGAGTTCAGGAATGCAAGGATAATTCAAAGTCAAATTCTGATAGAATCGCACGTTAATACCTCTAAATGAAGACACCAGGGAGTATCACATAGGACGCGAAAGTGAAATTCTCATCTGTTATTGAGTAGAAAAAACTCTTAAAAATAAGAAATAGGATGTCCTGGTCGTAGCGAAGGTCAGTTAAAAGCCTACGGTAGACAACAGACTCAGTGGTAAAGCTCCGACGTACAGCAAGGCGAGGACACGGGCCACGTCACCATTCGCACGCGTACTTGCCAAGACAACGAGAGGAGAAAAAGAATGCAGAGTAAAAGTCGGAAAGAATCAGACAAGACTGTCCCTGTTTGTACCAGCACGACGGTCTTCCTAGAAAAGACCGGCCCTTCCAGAGAACCCAACAGGACGATCCAGCCTCGCTCCCATGAATCCAAGCAGCTCGCAGAATTCTAGAAAACTTAACGCAGGCTTTCTCGGGCCCATGTCAGCCGGCACCGCACACCGCTGGGGTGTCACTCCCACACTTCCTGCCCACCTGGGGTCCGGGAGGCCCTGGGCTGCAGAGCAGACAGCATCTCCCGGATTGGAGGCCACTGTGCCTCGGGCCCAGAAGTGCCCCATGTCACTGCCGCTCATGCCCAGAGGCGGTCGTGAGATCCCACCTCCCCAGGGACAGGAAGTGCCATGTGCCTGTTTCCGGAAAGGGAGCGACCCCCGGATGCCCGGAGCACAGCCAGTGATGACCACTCATGCCGGGTCCGTTAACAAGAAGACTCCATCCTGTGAGGGTGTGACTTTCCCCCAAAATAGTCTTCAGGGTCATTATGTTCCAATCAAATTCCAATAGGGTGTTTTATGGAACTTACTAGAGAATCAGGAAATTAATAAGGAAAAACGAAGCATCTGTAACAGCCAAGATTTGGAAGGTCAGCTTGTCGGCTCAGACGTCGGAGCGAGTTGGCTTGTCCCTGCGCTGAGATGGAAACAGGACACGGGATGGCGGGGGTGGGGGAGGGTCCCAGGATGAAGGGGGGCCCCGGAGCGGGTCGCTTTGCTGTGCAGAGCCCGGGAAATGTCAGAGCAGGGACCGGATTCAATATGGAGCCGTCCACACACGGATTAAAGGACGCGGTGACAACCGGCGCCCCATAATAAAACAAAACGAGGTCCTTACTTCGTGCCACGCACAGGAATGAATCCCGGGGGGAGTAAATCCCTAATGCGAAGAAGTAAACTTTCAGGAGACAATATTAGATCAGATCATCATAAGCTTGAGATAGGGAAGGATTAATTAAACCAGACACAAAAGCCCATGACCTTCAATAAAGAGCCGCTTTGACTCAATTAAAATTAAAACGTCTTCTACAGCAAAAGCTCCACAAGCGAAGGAAAAATACAGGAAAAGATAATGTGCAGCGCGTGCGACTGAGAGGAAACGGGCTGGGAGACGGGGCGGACGCCTACCCGTCGGGGGGGAGGAGCCAGCCAGCCCGGAAGCAGGGACAGGTGGGGGCACAGCGCCCAGCAGCCCGCACAAAATGACACGCCGATGGCCAATAAACACATTTATAAGTGTTCAGCCTCACCGTTAGTCAGGGAAATGCAGTTAAAACCAGAGGGACTCCCCCTTCAACAGCCACACGCCCAACGGAATCTGTAAGTCTCAGGATGTCAGCATTTCGGAAAACGGGGGAAGGGGTCCGTGCAGCTACCTCGGGGCGCTGTCTGCTGACATTTAAGGACCCGGAGGGCGGCCCGGCTCTCCCACCCAGGCTACCTCGCCCGCACGCCGCGTGCCTGGAGACGGTCACCCAGACACACGCGGCGACGCGCGAGGAAGCAGCGCCGGCGGAAAGAAAGAAGGGATGGGAGCACCCGCCTCCGCCAGGGACCCGGGACGCGGCACTGAAGCTCCGGAGACAGTCTGCACGTTTGCGGAGGCTCCGGGGTTCTTGGGCCCGGGGTCAGGCCCTCCCTCGCGTGGGACTTCAGGGTGTCCGGCACCGGGTGCCTGGGCGGGCCGTGCAGTTTGCGCTGGTCTAGGGGACGCCACAGACACGTCGGAGGAAGCGGTTTAGAAGCGTTTGCGCAGCGTGGTTTGATGTCTGTGTTTCTGCCCTTGGCCACAGAAGAGGGGCCGTGACAACCGCCGTTCCCAGAATGAAGGACCCGTGGGGCAGACCCCAGCCGGACCCGCAGAGCACAGGTGTTGGCAGACCCGTGGGCAAGCCCTGATGGCTGGTGTGGTGGGCGCCGCGTGCCCCACACATTCCTTACCCGGAGCCACGGCTCTGGCGAGCACAGGTGCTCGGGCGTGGGTTCCGGAACCGGACAGTCGTCCTCCTGCTGGCAGGCGGAGCCCCGGGAGGGTCCGGAGAGCTGCCTCCCTGCTCCAGCATCTCCCCGGTCACACGCCTGATCACAGGCCGGCCACCGTGCGCTCCTACTCGGGAGCGGGGATGGGAGCGGAGCCCAGAGACGGCGTGCGTCGGCCGTGACACCGAGGTCGGTGCCGGGGGAGCCCCCAGACCACAGGCTGGCGGCAGCTTGGAGACTCGAGTGCCGTCGCGGGGTTGGCCGGGGGGCGGGGAGCCCTGTGCTTTGCTCCGCGTGTCCGTGTTTCGTACCTCGAGGGCTCCGGGCCCCGTGGCCGATCTCGCCGTGTTTCCGCAGTCTAAGTGTTCCCCTCTGCTCGCCACTTCGGGTCTAAAATAAACATGCGCCCGAGGATAACGGAAGGAACCCGGAGCTGTGTGTAATTAGATATTAACAGCACAAAAACGCCCAAGCTGAGGGCAAAAATAAATAAGTGGGAAGAGAAAGCTTTAAAAAAAAAAAAAAAAGCTGCGTTGTGAAGAAGGGAGCGAGGTCCGAGGCCGAAGTTGGGTCCCAGCCCTGACAGCAGCTCCCCGGGCCCGCCAGTCTCCTGACTCAGTTTGCCCGCCCGTCTCAAGCAGGGGAGCGCAGAACTAGAGAACGTCCACAGTTCTTTGCAGGGTCACCGGTCCTGGACCCGGAGAGACTCAGCCTAAGCACTTGTCGCGAGGCCAGAGCCCTGACCTCTGAACTCGGAGCTAAGCCTCCTCCGTCCCCCGCACTGCGAGGTCTGCAGCTGTAAACTGCGGGAAGCGGTGCTGACCTCTGGCCGCGGTGACCACCGGCAGGAACGGCGAACACGACGTGCTTGGCGAACAGTAGAGCCCTCGGCAGACACGCACCCAGGACTCGCCAGGATGCAGGGACGGGACCTCCTAGGACGACACAAAAACAGCCAAGCCAAGTTGTTCTCAAGGTATCAGACACTGGGGAATGGAGGACCGTGATCCCCAGAGACGGGGATGAGCAAGGCTGGGCCTATGGCTGTGAGCGAGCGTCAGGTTCAGAGCGGGAGCCCCGGCAGAGCTCTGGACCCCTGTGATGAGGAAGCAGAGCCTGGGGTGTGGGGGGACCAAGGAAAGAGCCGCACAGAGACAGAGCAGAGGCTCCCCAGGAGCATATAGACGGAACATTCTTTCTCAGGCACAGGAACCAGCCCAGGCCAGAGAAGGGCTCCCCCCATCCCAGAGATCCAAGGA
This sequence comes from Taxidea taxus jeffersonii, assembly GCA_003697995.1. Classification (NCBI taxonomy): domain Eukaryota; kingdom Metazoa; phylum Chordata; class Mammalia; order Carnivora; family Mustelidae; genus Taxidea; species Taxidea taxus. Next base: position 42,839 of record RCUC01156106.1, on the reverse strand, counting down.
GAAGGTTTCTGTGCTCCCGCAGAGCACAGTGGGCTGCCCCAGCTGGCCGGGGGCACGAGGCTCGACAATAAAATCCAGCTTAAAAATTGGACAAAAGGTGAAAACAGGTACCTCACGCAAGAAGACACACGGATGGCGAAAGAGCCCAGGAGAAGATGCCTGTCAGCGCCGGTCCTTACGGACAGACAAGCCAACTAAAAACCACAACAGAACAAGAAAACCTCACACCACTGAGTCCGGGGAGGACGTGGGGCAACGGGAACCCTGCTCGTTACGGGTGGGCGTGCAGAGCAGGGCGGCGGCTCGGAAGAGGGTCTGGCGGCTTCTTAATCAGTTAAACAGGCTCTTACTGTGAGCCCGAGTGACCCTGCTCCGAAAATCCCAGGTGTTGACCCGATGAAGTGAAAAGTCACGTCTGCACAAAAACGTGAACAGAAACCTTATGGGAGCTTTATGCATAATCAATAATCACTCCAAGTGGGAGTCCGCCAAGGCCCGTGCAGGCATCATGTGGGCAAACGGTCCGGCCCGTCCCGAGACGGGACCACTGGTCAGCCTCGAAAGGGGCTCACGGCCCGCTTGTGCCGCAATGCCGACTCTCCGGTGCGCATGGCTCAGTGAAAGCAGTCAGACCCAAAAGGCTCCAGACGCTACGACTCCGTTGACAGGACGATCTGGAAGGACAGAACTAGGGAACAAGCCACTATGGGGACTGAGGGATGGCAGAGGGCTTGTGGGCCAGCTTGGCGGGACGAGGCAGGCGGGCGGGCAGGGGAGCCTCTCCGGACAGACGGTGGTGGTGGGAACCAGGCTCGTGGCATGGGCGACGGCCACGGAAGTGTGGGTCACCAAGAATGAACTCGACGGCACCCCAACAAAACAAAAGTAAGTGAGCAGCATCAGGAGCCCCGGGATGGAAGGCAGCACGTGAGAGGTGCGTCTAACCCATCACAGATGTGAGACATAACCTCCCTCCTGGAGCAGCTCAGTGCAAGCCAAGATTTGGAGCGATGCTTTGATTCGATGCTGTAAGACGAGCGGTAAAAAACCCACATACAGGGGCACCTGGGTGGCTCAGTAGGTTAAGCCTCTGCCTTCGGCTCAGGTCATGATCTCAGGTCCTGGGATCGAGCCCCGCATCGGGCTCTCTGCTCAGCAGGGAGCCTGCTTCCTCCTCTCTCTCTGCCTCTCTGCCTACTTGTGATCTCTGCCTGTCAAATAAATAAATAAAATCTTTTTTAAAAAAACCCACATAAACTCTGTGCTCTGGTGGTACCTGGTTGGACAGCAGCAGACGTGGGTAACAGGGGCAGGTTAGCAACAAGCAGGAGAGGAGGACCAGAGTCACCCCACAGGGCAGGCTCGGGGTCAGTGGGGCACACGGGCTGGGATTTACTTTCTGGTAGACACACGCGGGTGCGCGCAGGACTGGAGACGGAAAGTAGGCGCACAGGGGTTGACGCAGATGCCTGCGTCCCAGCACCGGCCCCTGGGAACCCCCGCCATGTGAGCACACCCAGGCCCGACCGTGGTTTCTAAACACCACCGCCGACATCCCCAGATGGATCATTCCGGAGCTGGAGCGGAGGGCACGGGAGATGCTCCCGGGGCATGTTGTGGCGCCAGGAAGTGCGTGCTCGAGGGAAGGGGCAGATGAGACGTGACCCACGGGCACCGACTGAGGACGGAGGCAAGCCTGGAGAGAGGGCCCGGGGCGGCCGCTGAGCAGTCTGAGGGGCGAAGGGACTGGCGTGGGGTTGACTAGAAGCCACGGCGCAGGACGACGGCCCGAGAATCAGAACCGGCAAATCAGGACCGGCGTAAGTGTTGGGTAGATGAGTCAGCGGGGAGGAGGGACAGAGCCTCCTTATGGAAGGATTCCCGGTACTAAAGGCTGAAGGAAGCTGAGAGTAGAAGATCTCCACTGAAACGTCACAGTAACGCTCCCGTAGGCGAGAGGCGCAGATGGGCAGTGGAGGCAGATGTTAAGAAGTCGGGTGCTGGCAGGGTCTCAGAGCGATTGTCCCTGAACCCCGGAATGTGCGGCTTCCTTACCTTGTCCACAAGGCTCTGATGCGCTCACCTCCGGCAGGCGGTGGAATCCAGCTCCCTCGGCAGCCGGCTGGGCTGCAGGGACCTCCAGGTCCACGCGGGGAGGCCCCAGCCCGGACAGAGGAGGGGAGGGAGCGAAGCAGCAGCCTGCACGGCGGGCCACCCCGCCCCACGTCCTCGCCCCGGACGCAGGAAGGGCGCCGGTGGGGAAGTGCCGGCCTGTAGGTGGGTGAGTAGAAGGAGCCCAACGTCAGCATGGCGGTTTGACAAATAGGCGGAAGGTGTGATGGCGGCCCCACGGCAGAGACCGGAAGGGACAGCCCTTGGGCCAAACCCCCACCACTGTCCGAAATGGAGACCTTGACTGATAAAGTTGGCCCACACCTGCCGTGGTGGACGTCAGAGGACGTCGGGCTGTGTTTGGGCCGGGCTCCGGGCTGTGCTGTCCATAAGCGTCCAGCCTCGGGCATGGACAGAGGCTGCCGGGCAAGGATGGGGTTGCCTTATCCAAGGCACACACCCCACACTCCAAGTCGGGGCTCTGGGGTGCCCCAGGGAAGGTGGGGAGGGACTCTAGTCCAATCAGCATGGTCTGCATCCTTTCTAGAAGCATGAGGGGTGCCACTCGGGGGAACTCAATGAGGTAGAGAATGTTCTGGGCTTGGTAGGGAGCCTGCTCAGGACAGTTTCACTCTTGGCCGCCCAGCTTTCCCTCTGCTCTGAATGTGGATGAAGCCACCGTCCCCAGGACGGCCAGCAAGGCGGCCACAGATCTCTGGCCTCTGAACACCTTCCTTTGCGCCATCTCTCAACCCTCGCTCGGGTCCTGCAGCTGAGGCTGGACCCCCGAGCAGACAGGATTCACAAGACAGGATTCAAGGGCAGACACAACTGACAGGCTTGGTACACTGGTCCCCATGGCTCGTTACATCGTCACCAGTGGGGACAAAGAATGTGGCCCACCCTCTCCCGGGAGCAAGGCCGGAGTCAGGAAACTGTTCCTAAGTGCTCTCAGCTGAGCACTGAGCTCCCAGAACCAGTTCCTCAGACCAACTTCGGTCCTCCTACCCCAAGGTGTCCGCCTGGGAAGGCAGGTGTGGACCAGAAGTCAGTGGTTCCCATGGACCCAGCACAGGATGGTGGCTTGCCTGCAGCTCCAGACTCCTACAGCCCCAGCTGCCTTCATGTTCAGCTGCAGCAGGGACTCCGGCCTCCATGGGTCCCCACAAGGGACCTCCTATGAGGCGAGGAAGGGGGGCGGCCATAACCCATCTCTGCTGGCCGGGCAGGCAACCGGCCTAGTGCCAGGAACTAGGAAATGTGCAGGCCTGGCTTCACCCACCAGCTTCTCCACTTTTCACTGCCCTACCACAATCGCAAAAGGCATTTAAGACCCACTTTATGGAGGACCAAGGCTTAGGGACCAAATCAGGGGACACCCCAAAAGAGGGAATTCCAGACAAAACAGACTATGTGGCCCCTTTGAGAGTCACAGTGGATAGAGCTGATTCAAAGCTCTGAGAAGTCCTGCAACCAAGAATTCTTTCTTCTGTTTTAGCAAACATGTTAACTTGACTGGCCACAGAATTACTTTTTTAGTAATGTTAGGTGACACCCCACAGGACTCAGTCTCCAGAACTCCTCTCCATTAGTCCTGTTCCACAGTTCGATGCCAAGTAACTAAGCCAGAGAGTTACCTGTTAATGCTCGATGAGCTGCTGGAAGATCCAGAGTTATGGATCCCTTCTTAAATTTACATCGTCATTTGGAAAATAAGAATCGATAGAGCGAGACATCGAGGACTTGCAAACTTCCAGGCCAGCAGAGCTCATCAGAGCAAATCTCCTCTTTGGTGTTGACACCCTTCCTCTCCCGAAGGCCCCCTTTCCTTGATGACACTGCAGGGACCAGCCTGATCCGCCTGGTACCTCTCTAGCTGCTCCTGTAAGGGCATGAGTGTGAGTGTAACTGGTCCCTAAGCACACCAACACAAGTGTGTGATTGACTCTTCACAGAAAAGTACGGAAGGACACAGAATAAAAAGACACCCTCCACCAGGACTCCCCCAGACATGTCCCCTGAGACAACCACTTCCAACCACGTCGGGATGGGATGCTTCCGGTGGCCTTCGCCATAACTCTAAGTCATAAGCTTTTACTTTGGTGTTTTCATTTTCTAGATCATTTCGCTATTGATTGACTCCTGGGGACTTCTGAATCCATCTCAGGGATGGAGAGAGCAGGAAAGCCATCGCTTGCTTTCTTACAAAAGACAAATGCTGAAAGGCAATAATGGACTTTGCTGGATGCACCAGAGAATGGATGTCACAAGAAAATCAAGTAACTCGAGATCTGGGAAAGGAGACGGCTGTGGGGAGAGACAGGACCCAAGAGTGGCAGACACGATGTAAGCTGGCCAAATGTTTACTGGACTGTTGAGGACCAAGTGTGGGTTTCTCTGTAAGGGTGAGACCCTGGGGGCTGCGAATATAGAGAGGGTCATACCTTCCCACAGAATTTCCCCCTTCAAGCCCCACCAGGAGCTTACAAGGAAGACCTGTGACTTTCCCGGAAAAGCTTTCCATGGTTCACCTGGATGAAGGGAACACCGGCCACTCTGAAGGTCCGCTCAGATCCATCCGTCCCACCACTCCACGGGGGAAGAAAAGGGCTTAATCTATGGGAGGAAGAGCCACCCTCCAAAAAGAAATTGGCACTGATGGAAACCATAGCCATTCTCAAACAATTAAAGAGAAAAACATTAACATACAATCCCCAGTCCAGGGAGTGAGCAAGAACATATGCTCCAACCAGAATTACTAGAGAATGAGTAGGAGCCCACAGGCAGCCACACCCCGGGGTCTGCAGTCGGAGTGTGCGGAGGGCCGTCAGCCATGAAAACCCCAGAGCCAGCCCAGCTCCTGGCCCCACTCATAGACCTTCCTGCTAATGCCCAGCAGAAGCAAAGGCGGGCTCACCTCCAAGCATAAACATATCTACCTCTTCATCTTCTGTCCTAAACCACACATCCACCTTCCAACAGAACCTGTGAGCCATGCAAAAAGGAGGACGCAGTCCATCCCCAAGAGACACAGCGGCTCTCAGAACCAGACTCAGATATGATACAGAGGGTGGAACCCTCCGTCAGGGAAATTGAAATAACTATGATTAATGTGTTCAGGGCTCTCATAGAAAAGGTGCACAACAGGCAAACTCGGATGGGTGGTTTCAGCAGACATCAGGGAATTCTAATTGAAACGCCAGGAATGGAAAACTGTCACAGAGGGGAAGAGTGCTTCGGATAGCCTCTTCAGTAGACTTGACCCAGCAGAGGAAAGAAACAGTGAACCTGAAAATGTATCCGTATCTACAGAAATTATCCAACTGGAAACACAAAGAGGAAAAAGAAGGTGGGGGAGGGGAAGGGCAGAACAGAGCACCCAGGAGCCATATAGGAAAACATCAAGCGGTCTAACACACGCATAATTGGAACAGCGTGAGGGCAGAGAGGGCACACAAGAAGTATGTGGGACACAACAGCTGAGAAATATTTAATAGTGAAAGATGCAAATCACAGACTGGAGAAGCTCCGAGGACACCAAGCAGAACAAACTACTCTTCTCCTCCCTCCAAATATTCAAACTTCCGGATGCCAACAACCAGAAAATCTTAAAGGCAGCGCAGGTAGGGGAGAAAACATGTCCCCTTCAGCAGCAGGAGGGCACGAATCATGGCGACTTCTCATCACTCGAGCAAGAGGACTGCTGGAGACGGCTTCAAAGTGCTGGAGGAAGGCCTGTCAACCCCCAGGTCTTTGGGAGAAACCTTTCCGAAATGGTGTGCCTTTGTGCAATAATTAAGGAATTTCAAGCCTTGCTTGAATATTTAATAAAATCAACAGAGTATTGTTAATTTTTCACGTGTGATATAGCTAATTTCTTAAGATTTTTAAATCACTATCCTTAACGGTTTGAAACTATTATCTTTTATGGACACAGTCTCAAATTGCATTGCAGATGTTACATGGTTTTTAGGAGGAATGGGCCAGGGTGTTGTTGAAGACGGGCCCAGAGCCAGGCCCTGCTAAGCTGGAGAGGATTATTTACACATTCCATATGTGGCGCCCTTTTCATTGTAAATAGCTTTGAAATTTTGATTATAAAAATGCATCAGGTTCATAAAACAAATGAACGAGGACTTGAGACTTTCTCAGACCAACAAAACCTGGGGGAATTCATTGCTGACAGACCTAGTCTCCACGAAGTCCATGGAGATCTTTCAGGCCAGAGGCACAGATGAGTCAGAAGCACGCGTTTCCAGAAAGAAACGAAGAGCACTGTTGGAAATGAAACTAATGAAGGTAAAATAAAATTCTTTTTTTCCTTTAGTTATAACTGATCTAAAATAGAGTTAGGCGAACTTCTTAGAGGGACAGTTAGTAAATACTTTGGGTTTGGGGACACCTGGTCTGTGGTAACAGCCCAGCACCAATAAAGATGGAAGCACGAAAGCAGGACTGAGGGAGGCCAAAGGCTCAGCTGTGCATTGAGAAGCCCTCGTTGGCAAAAACAGGCTGCAGACTCTTGTCCTTAAAAGGGAGCAGCCTGAGAAAAGGAAGTAAAAATGTGCTGTGTGTTTGCAGAACATGTAAAAGTAGAACACACGACAGGGATAGGAAAGGCAGGAGGAGGTGACTGGGAATGTCTTGTCATCAGATCTTTACATCACATGGAGGGTCACATCACTCATGTAAGGATTGTGTGTTCGAGGGTAGACTCAGATTTCTTAAAAATGTACATTGTCAGCCCTAGGGAAACCACTAGTATTTTTTAAAGAGAAATGAAGAATAAGCCAACAGAGGAGATAAAATAAAATCATAAACTGTGCTCAATTAAATTCAGAAAAGGCAGAAAGAGAAGAGAAAACAAAGTAGAAGTGGAATGAACAGAAGAGAGCACGATGGCAGATTTGGGTCCAACCATCTTGGTCACAGGTTTCCCTGTGAAGAGTCTAAATGGGGCAGTGAAAAAACACAGAATCAGACTGGATCATTAAAAAAGCAAAATTCAGATCTATTCTGCCTACAAGAGGCCAAGTTCCAGTATTAAAATACAGATGCAGGAAAAGAAAAAGGATGGAGGAAGACACCATGCAGCCACTGATGGAAAGAAAGCTGAAGTAGCGGAGTTTACACCAAAGAACACGTAGAAGGAGGACTACTATCAGAGCTGAAGAGGAAGACAACATAGTGATAAAGGAGCCAGTTCAAACACGTATGGCCAAAAAATACCCTCAAAATACATGAGGCAACGCGATGGAACTGGACGGCAAAACCCATAATTCTGGGGAGAAATGGTGGCTCTTGTCTCCCTGTAATTGGTAGAACAGGCAGACAGAAAACCAGTGAGGATATATTGGGCCGAACAACACTATCCCCCGACGAGGTCTAATTAACATTGATGCACCGCTCTTCTCAAGGGCCCATGGAACATTCACCAAGATTGACATATTCTGGGCCATAAAACAAACCTTGAAAAATTTAAAAGAATAGAAATCATACAAAATGGTCTAGCAGATCATAAAGGAAGGAAACTAGAAATCAAAGCCAGCAGGTCCTCACTGCCCTGCCGCAGAGTTGGCACCAAGTCCCTGCAGAGAATCTGGATTCGGGGCCCGGGCTTTGAGCAGGAGCAGGTTAGCTGTCATGCTGGTGGCCTGACACATGAGCCCCATGATGAGGGAGACCCTATATGTTTGGAGGATATGTGGCCAGACACAGCATGAGACGCAGGTCCCAGCAAAATCCAGTCCAGGTGTGTACACCTGGGACCTCACCCAAGAACCTTCACAAGCAAGTAGCCCAGACCTCGGGGCCCCGTCATCCTCAGTTCACTGGAATTGCTGCAGAGGGAATCCCAGAGGACCATCTGAAGGAGGAGGGACACTCCAAAGCTCAGTTCATGGCTAGTGTGTGGGTACAAGCTGCCCTCCAACCTCCTCCGGGTGACATCAAAAGATAGTGGAGAGATAGTGGAGAGCTCACCACTGGGCTGAGCTCTGGGCCATGCACCTCTTCTCCACACTGGGCCAAGGTTGTTGCCCTGAGTTTGGAAGCCGCACAGACCACGGGCAGGGAGCAGTGGTCTAGCTGGTGGGTCAGGAGTCCAAGCAACTAAATCTAGAAAGGGTGAGAGAGTCGGGTTCGCATACACAGGCAAGTAGGAGAGGACATTAACCCTGAAGCTTGTGGTGTCACACACCCATGCCCACAGAGCGTGTCCACAGTGGAGATGCCTGGCGCACAGCTGATCTGACCAGGCATAGTTAGCCAGCCTCAGCCACTGCCACCCCTTGCTGACTCGAGGACATTTGAATGGATGCCCACGGAGGCTGAGAGGGAGGCACCCCATGAGCCAACAGCGCAAGCTCCCACTTACTCACGCGGCTGCCCAGCCCACACCCACCTGCCAGCGGCAATTCAGCTCATCCCTCAAGGGGACCCGATGGCCACACAGCAGCAAATGGACCACACTGGGTCCCGGGCAGAAGGGCCTGCACATCACAAGGTTCTGGGCATGGGCTAAGCTTCCTGCCTACCAGACCTCAGCCTGTGGCATGGAGGGTGCCCAAGCATTCTGCCCACTGGCTTGGCCCCCCTCACACCGTCACATGGAGCCAGGAAGCCCACTTCCCAGCAGGGAGGTGGGGGGCAGGCCCATGGCCACAGGGACCTCTGGCCACATTCCATGCTGACCGCCCAGGAGCCACAGCTGACAGAGCACGGGAGCCAGCTGTCGGGGACGCTTGTCCAGGAGACGGGGTGCCACCCCCACAACAGTGTAGTGCTTGGACTACACGCGAGACCCTGGAGATGCTCTTGGACCCCAGGAAGACACCTGGGAACTGGGGAGCCAGCAAGGCAGCCCATGCCCCACTCCCTGTGCCCAACCAGGCATTTGCACATCTATCCCTACAGCTCCAGGCTCTATGGGCTTGGTGCCCACAGGCGGGCACGGGAAGCGTCCCACGGAATTACAAACCGCGGCTGCCCTTGGGTCCTTCGGGCTCCTCATGTCAAGGGAGGGCCAGGTAAGGCGACAGACCCCATCCATGGGGCATGGCGGGGGGGCTTGCATGTGGGATCAGGTGGCCCACTTCCCACCGGTGGGGCCCCCTTAGCCGCGGCCATCCATGGGCAGACCTAACAACACCCCTTGAAACATCACAGCAGCGGGCCCCGAACCCTGGTGAAGAAGGGCTGGGTCACCCCTCAACATCAGCCCTTGAAGTGGCCGAGTGGAGGCGGTCTGGGCGGGGGGAAGCTCTGTACCAGCCGTGGCCCTGCGGTGAGCTCACATTGGTCCAGCAGCAAGCTCCGGTCAGGCTGCTCATTTCCAGCGTCATGGCCATGGGATCATAGCGCACGAGGACCCAGCCCGGGGCCAGGACTCGGTGAATGACACAGGGGGGAGGAATGGCTGAGGCTTGGCCCACGGGCCTGGAAGTGAAGCCGCAGACGGCCTCCTGGCTGAGATAACTTGTCTGATCTCATTTTCAGGCACTAGGAAACCAGATCGCCCAAGTCTGAGACCGAGTCCCACCTTTGCCAGCTGGGTGACCTTGGGCCAGTTACTTCATTCTCTGTGCCTCTGTTTCCCTATCTGGAAGGCCTAGATATTAACAACGCCTCTCTCTGGGTGAGGGATCAAGGCGTCAGCATGTGGGACTCACAGGATGATAAGACACAATAAGCAGAGAACGTGGGAACCAATCATTATTTTTTGTTACTTCTCAGACCAGGAACCTCGGCCCAGGAGGACGGGTGACCTCGCTGGAGTGCACAGCGGGCCAGACGCCAAGCAGGTGGGCTTCTGGGCCTGAGCCAGGGCTGCCCCCGGCTCGGACGTTGAAGTGTTGCCACCGAAGGTCATGGTCCCAGGCATCCAGGCATTTCCTGGTCCACCCTGGGCCACAGAATCCCTGTGATTCCCCAACACTCCTTGAGCCAGAAGCAAGAGAAGGTCTCAGAGCCATTGCTGGGCAAACCCCTGGCCACTCTCATTCCAGGCAGGAAACCGGGGGCTTGATTTCCCTGCTGTGTGGTCTGAGCCGCCCCTGAGTCACGCTGAGGTCATGCACTCTGATTGGGGTAAATTGTTTATGAGCATAAATAGACCCGGGACCTTCTTTCTGCAAAGGCAATGCACAAGGACCCCTCAAGCCTGGGACCTTGCCCTGGACGAACCAGTGGGGTTTCTGGCACAGCGGGACCCTGGTGCCTGCCCCCGGGATGGAGACAGAGGGAGATGGCATTTGGGGTCAAATTCCCACACGTGCCTCTCAGCTCCCAGGAGTCTCGGATCTCTGTCTTTGTAACCATGGGACCTGCTGTGTCCCGTGTATGAATGTCGACAAAACACAGTGCCCTCGAGCTTGGAAGGCCCTGCTCCTGTGACTCAATCTGGAGGACTGGACCAGGGTCTGACACATGATGGTCTGAGGCACCGGAGGAGAGGCTGGGTCCCCCACCGGCTGTAACCACAATAGGGACACATCAGGCCAGGCAAAGGCCCCCCAGTGCCCTCCTTGGGGTCCCCCACGCACCCCTCTCCATCCTCCCACCCCAGCAGATCCCTGGGCCATCCCCTCTCCCTACCGGAACTCTGGCCCTCCCAGCATCATGAAGGGTGAGTGGGAGGCAGCCCGCCGTCCTGTGGGAGCCCTGTGTGGTCAGCTCTGCCCCAGGCCCCGTCCATGATGTCACCTCGCTGGCCCGAAACTCACCCCAGTATTTGTACCCCAGCAACTGGCAAATGCTACAGATCAGAGCTTTTTCTGCCCAGGCACCTGGTTATTAAACCTGCCCGGCATGGGGCTGCTTCCACCTGTGAACCCTCCTGGGAGTGACCCAGAGCAGGGACATCTCTCTAGACGGGGCTGTGTGCAGGGAGGAGGCTGGGAGGAATCCCCCACAGGGCCCCCGGTGCCCTCCAGGGAAGCCCAGGTACTGGGAGTGGCCAAACCACCAGCCACACCGGCACTCAGTCCCTGCCCCTTGCTTCCCTAGGCCTCCCCTGCTCGGAAGGCCCGGGTTCCTGACTGGCCCTGGCCATCCTTGCGAACCCCCAGGAGCCGGACCTTCCCGGAAGCCACCCCTGCCCCCATCAGGGCTCGGCACCACCCCCCAAGCAGGGCGGGGGCCCAGGCGACTGTCCACCCCCCGGGGCCCCTGAGCTTGGGACCTGGCCCCTGCCTGCAGCTGTAGGAAGCGGAAAGGGAAGCCGCTATACCAGTCCCCGGCTCCTCAGGGCTCTGTCCCTCCAGGAGGCCGCGCCAACCTGAGACTGGAGGGCCAAGGTTGTTCCCAGGACCCTCCCCGCCAGCCCTGCCAGCCTGGCCAAGCCCCCCGGGGGAACCTGGGCCATGGAGAGAGGCCTGGGGACACAGTGTGCAGAGCTCCAGACAGAGAGAGGTCACTACACAGGAAGCTGGGAAAGTCAGACCTATTTTTTGCAGCAAAACTGAGGTTACCGTGAACAGGGCTCCAATGCTGTGGGCCCTTGAGCCGGTCTCTTAGCCTTCCTGCACTTGGTTCACGTTCTCCGGAGTCCTTGGGGACTGTCTTGAGGATCCAATGAAATAAGCCCCAAGCCCCCACCCCGACAAGGGAACAGAGCTCTCGCCGGTTCCCCGGGGACCCAGAACCCAGGCTTTGAAGTCGTGGCTAGTGTTAGCTCCTGAGCTCACTTACCAGCTTCGGGTTCTGACTGAAGCGCCCTTTGTGACAACGCGGTGGCGTCTCAGCTGCGGGGGGTGTGATGCACGGGAGGGCTTGTCCTCGCCTGGACCAGAGAGAGACGAGCAAGGCTGATGATGTGGGCAGCTGAGATCAAAACAGGGCTGTCGCCTCAACAAGACCGAGTGAGACTCGGCGGGGGCGGGGGGGTGTCTGGCCCCGCGTCAGAGCGTCTGTGCGGCTGGGGCGGGGTCCTGAGGGGGGCCCCCAGCTCCGCACCCAGCCTTATTCTTGGATTTTCACTCCCCGGGAGGAAGGGCCGAGCAGCGGGTCCCAGAGGGTGAAGTGGGAAGTGAGTGAGGGCAGGGGACAGTCGTACTTACGAGGACCTGCTGCGTCCCGGGTCCACACGTGCCCTCCCTGCCTGGCCCTCTGCAGGGGCCGCGCCGAGCTCGGGAGACAGGGCCTCTGGGCAGAATCACGGAGCGAAGGGCTGGGGTGCGGGTTTGCACCTGGGACGTCTGACCTGCACTCCATCCGAACTACCGCGTGGGCGGCTGGGGAAACCTCCAGGGACGGGACGGGAAAGGAGGGGGAGACGAAGCCACCAAAAGTCACCTTGGCAGCCCTCTGCCCCTCTCCTCTGAAGAGAGCGAGACACCTGGGTGGGCTTCCCAGAGGGGGAGAGATAAGCGGGACCTCATCCCTGCCCTTCTGCGGAGGGACACCCCTCCCAGCGTGCACACCTCAGCCTCCCCAGACCCTCCTTCTGTGGGTTGCCCACCCCCAGCCCAGCCCAGCTCACCCTTCATGCTCTTACCCCTCCTGACTCAGGGCCTTTGCACCTGCTGTGACCTCTACTCCATGAGCTTCCAGGGGCCAACTCCTAATCACCTGCGACTGTTGGTCCAGATATCCCCCAGGCCCCCCCAGCCTAAACCAGGAGGCCCACTGGTTGCCCCGAGAATACCTATAGCAGCACAGTCTCGACTCAGCAGTGGACTCGCGAGGCAGTAGGAGGGCAGATACACATGCAACTTCACCAGGACCAGCTGGGGGGTCCCGGGGCTCTACACCAAGCTGTGTGCCCTTGGGCCAGTGGCTGAGCCCCTCTGTGCTTGTGTCCTGATGTGTGGGATGGATGACAAGTGCATCCCGTGGGTCCGTGTGTGTGAAGGGCTCCGGGGCCCTGTGGGGGCTGTGGCCCCGCCCTCCGTGGCTCCCTCCACTGTGGGCCTCAAGCCCCAGAGGGCAGATCAGGGTGGCCTCACCAGTGTCCTCAGAGCCCTGCATGGTGCATGCCATGGAGGAAGCCAGGGTGCGTGTGGATAAGGGACATGGGCCTGGGGTGACAGGGTAGAGGCGTGGCGGCCCCCGTGCCCAGCCCCCTCCCTCCCCCACCCCCACCCCAGCACCCAGGCAGCCTCCAATGCCAGTAGTACTTCCCGGCGAAGCCCGCCAAAATTCCTCCTGCCGGAGCTGTGGTGTGAAATGGTTTACTGAGGTCTAATGAGCCAAATGCACAAGTCATCCCATGTGAGGTTAGCTCTTTGCAGCCCCGGCGCGTGCTCGTCTGAACGGGGCAGGCAAGCTGGGGCTCTGACCTAGTTTGAATATCCGTCTTGCCTGAACCTGGCGGGCCACCGAGTTGGCAGGGGCTCCTGAGACACACTGTCATGTCCTCTGAGATGGCGCCGTGTGATCGGAGGGGCAGGCACGCCGAGCGACCTTGACGGGCGGCGTCTTCCCTCCTGCCCCAGATCTGCAGGGAGGACAGTCCCTGCACAAGGCCACAAGGGCCTCTTTGCTCTCTTCCTCCGCTTGTCTGCGCAGCGCAGGTGTATGCTGATCAAAGGGCCTGGGGCCAAGGAAATGCCGGTGTTCAAGACACAGGCTTTGCTTTCTAGAAGCTCCTGCTCTGATGGAGGAGAGAGGCAAGTAAGCAAAAATTAGGGCACTGGAAAAACCAAAGAGGAGCCGTCTGAACCTGGGGATGAGCGTTCAGTCCTGTCCGAGGGCACCAGAGAATACTTACGATGCCTCGTTGTACATCAGCAGGGTTTTGAAGGGTGGATAGGAGTTTTCCGGTTGGACAGACGCTCGAGCAATGGAACTGCAGTGCAAAGATTCAGGAGTAAACTCCCCTTGTTCTGCATATTTGTGTGTGAGAACAACAAGCCCTGGGGCACTGCTAGCCGCCAGGGTTGGGGGGGCAGGGCGGGCACCGAGCTGGAGGTATGTATGAGGGCCGGACCCCGGAGTGCCTCCCATGCCATGCAAAGGAGCTCAGCCTCTATTCCGTGGGGCTGGGGAGCGGCTGAGGACTCAGGGCAGGGGCAGATGGGGAGTAGGTCCGAGCAGGGCAAGCAGGAAGGCAGACACCTCACAAGGAGGCAGCTCAGTATGGCCAAGGCTGCCGCACCCCTGCCCCAGCCTGGGTCAGCTGGGCCACTGCCTCTGGCAGGAGGCAAGATAGATAGACCGGAGCTCCCGAGCCAGAGGATGCAGGCAGCTACAGGAGGGGTGAGAGGGGGGAGGGAGCCCTCCTTACAGCCCCCCACCCAGGGAAGCAAAGTGGGAACAGCAACGGCCCCCGTTCTGAGCACCGCGCTCTCAGGTCCCCATCCTTCAGTCCTCACCCAGCTGCGATTCCATCGGGAGCCCTCGGGGTATCGGGAGCATCTGGAGAGTGTGGAGTCTCAGTCCCTAGCCCTGGACTCCCGCCCAGCGCGGCTCCCCCTCTCGCAGCCCTTCCTCCCCACTGCCTAGACTCTGCTCAGGGCGGCCTCCTCCAGGCAGCCCCCACCTGCTCGGAAGCCTCCCTTGAATTCCCCTGAGCGGCAGGAGGGTGATTCTGTGTCCCCGGACGCCAGCAGACAGCCGACTGGACTCAGATCCATACACATCGGGGGTTTGCAGAGAACGTGGCAGAGTGAAGGAATGAGCCAGTCGGGACAGAGTCCACAGTCCCTGGCCTCCAGAGAGGACCATCCACCCCCACGCAAAGGGCTGCCCAGCCCTGTCCTGAGCAGCCAAGACAGCCGAGTGACGCCGACAGGCAGGACATCAGTCCTGCACCTCTGTGTCCCATCATGGCCCCGTCCTCTCCTGCGCACCTCCCTCCACCCCCAGCCGGGCACAGAGACCCCCGTGAGCCCCCGTCCTCTGCGCGGGGTCCAGGTAGGGCCTTCTTGGCTGGGCTCTACCTTGCTCTCGGCTCCGGGCTGTCCCCTCGCACACACAGGCTGTCATCCAGTGGACTTAAGGTGGATTTTGTTGTTGTTGTTCGATTATGTTTTGGCAAAATGTGCGTTGTGGCTCGTGTCTGTGCCTTTAATTTTGGTAAAGAGCCTCATTTGGGGGCTCATCTTTTTCTCTCTGCGCTGAACCCCTGGGGCTCCTCCCACGCTCTCCTCCCACCTGCTGCCCAGCACTCGGGCACTGCCCCCGCGCCTCCCTTCCTCAGGAAGGGCACCCAGAGGACCTCCTAGCCCCACGTCGCGAATGCTCGACAGTCTTGTGCCCGGAGGGGCAGATGGCTGGCCCTGCAGACCACAGCCCGCCCGCCAGCTGGGCCCCGTCCTCCTCCCTCCTCCTGACACCCCCGGGACAAGCCCTTGTCTACACAGGACTTTACTTTAAAAGCCCCCCTCAGGCCTGCAGAAGGCTGGCAGTGCCCAGGCCAGGCTGGAGCTCCAGGGCGCTCGCCAGAGTGATGGTATTACTCCAAACCCTAACCACAGTGAGGAACCCCAGGCCAAGCCTCTCCGGGCCCCAGAGGGGTTGCACATGCCACGAGGTAAGCAAGTGCGAGAAATACGTGCGCGTCGTGCACACACACAGGGACCATCGCACGGGCTAGAAATGTGCCGGTGCCTTTTCCCACCTGGAAATCCACCCTCCCTTCACCCATGCGGCCCGAGGCGTCCCCCCGAAGCCTTGCAGGACCCCGGAAGCTGGCCAGCGCGTCCACGTTGGTGCTGAGCTGTGACCCCGGCACCCAGGGCCGATTCCGGGAACACGGAAGCTACCCAAGTGCCCGTCCACAGGATGGACAGACGGACGGCAGCAGGTCAGACAACAGAACCCTTCAGAGCCTGAGCCCTGGGACACACGAGGGCTCACTCATGCCGTGGCACATGCCGTGGCACACACGGCGCACCCGGGTCCTCCCCGCGTGCTGCCGAGGGCCGGCTGGGGAGAGAGCGGCCGGCCCCGTGGGCTCGGGGTGACGGCAGGTGCTGCGCCCTCACGGCCCTGGTGCTTGTCTTGCGTATGTGGCAAACTCGTCACGCCGCCTCTTGAAATGGCGCCTTTGCCGCTCGGTAAGTTACACCTCGAGCAACTCGGCTTCAGGGGAGGAGGGGATCCCAAGTCCTGGACTGGCCCAAGGGGCTGGCGCTGTCCCATCCCTCCGCCATGAAGAGGCCACGATGCTTCCCGTCCACACCTCCTAGTCAGGCCTCCGGAGCCTCGGCTGACACCCACGGTCCTTCCGGGGCGATCGTGCTCTGTCCCCGCCGGCCGGGGCTCCGGGGTGCGAGCCGGTGCCGGGCCTCTGTGCTGCGGGGACTGCGCTCCCACGGGAGCAGTGAGATGCCGCCCAGCCTGGTATCACCGTAAAGTGGCGAGCACCACGACACACACGCATCACAGCTGCACCGACGTCGGGGGGAGGCAGACAGACGGACAGAAGGGGAAGGACAGAGGGATGGAGAGAGCAGGGGAAGGAGAGACAGAAGGCACGGATGCAGGGAGAGAAGGAAGGAGAGGCAGAGCGGGCAGGGGGGGCCATCAGGGCGCCATTCACAAACCTGGTCGAGGAAGCGGAGTGTGCAGACCAACGGACAGACGGGTGGACAAGGAAGATGAGGCACACACAGAAGGGAGCGTTATTCACCCCTGAAGAGGAAGAAAATCCTGCCATTTGCGACAGCACCGATGGGGCTGCAGGAGCCGTGTAAGTCAGAGACACACACCGCAGATCTCCCCTCCCTGCGGGACCAAGGACACACGAGCCCCAGCCGCAGGGGCGGCCACGGGCACGGGACTGCGGTGACCCGGAGGCGCTGGTCAAGGGCACAGATTCTGGGACCTGGCGAGCCACGTGGTGGCTGCCGCGAACGGGACTGCGCCAGAAGCCCGGCCCCGGGGGGAGGCAACTCCGAAGTCTTCTTGCCACAGCCGCGGCGGAAAGGAAGAGACTGGTCACTCCGCAGGGGGACAGACGTGGCCATCAGCTGCACCGTGGGGTTCTTGCACAGTATAACGCGTGTAACAAAGCACCCCGGTGTGCAATTTAAATACATGATGTTTGGATATGTCAGCCGTGCCCCCGTAGAGCCGGGCAGGAGGGGCACGGGAAGCGGGGAGCAAGGACAGGGCGTGCGGGCAGGGAGGGCAAGCGGGAGGACGCAGGGCGGCCGAGGGGGGCCCTCGGGAGGGCAGGTGGGGAGGAGAGCCCTGCCCTGCACAACCTCTGCCCGGGGAGCAGCACACTTAACGAGGTGCTAACTAGTTCTTGAGCGTATTTACGGTCTTCCCGGATCTGTGTAATCACACGCCTCTTACTCAGAGGCTGTTTGCTTTTTTCATAGTTAAGTGGCACTTGATGATTCAGGAATAACCAGAAGCCTTTTCTTGAGTCCCGTGGCGTAGGGGCCCTGCTTGGGGGCCTGCGCAGGGGGACATCCGGCTGTGTCGTGGGGCGTAGCGGTGAGGTCACAGGATGTCAGAGAAGAAATCAGCCCGCGAGATCCACCCACCCCGCATCCTACAGGCGAGCTCAGAAGGGCCCCAAGACATGGGATGAGTTGAAGGGGTTCCGGAGTCCCGGCCCAGGCTGCCCGGAGCAGGGCCAGACCTCCCCCCGTTCCTCCCGACCCACATCAGACCCACTCATTCTGGGTCCGTCCTCACAAGACACACCGGGGCACGGGGAGAAGAGGTGGCTTTGCCTGCGGTGACCAGGCTGGGAAGGGCAGTGCCCGGCCCCACAGCCACCCCCGACCGCGCACAGGGACGTGGCTGACGGCCCCCAGATGAGGTCCCAGTGCTTGGCAAAGCTGGGAGCATCACCCTGGTCCGTTTTTAATATCTTAGCTTTTATTAGCTGTTCAAATGTGCTTGGTACAAAATTCAAAAGATACAAAAGTCCACGGTGAAAATGGAGCGGCCCGTCCCGCTGCCACAGCCTGGACTCCAGGACCTACGTCCCAAACGCCATCCCCTCTGCTACCTGCCGGGTGGACGGAGCCCCTCCCTGCGTCTCCACACTTGCTTTTGGAACACAGCCCACCCGGTCCAAGCTCACGCTCGGTCGTGCCCTCTCGCTGTGGGGCGACCTTCGGCACAAAGGGCAGACGGGACTCGCACGCGGGGGTGCACACTTCAGGAGTGGCGCTGGGTCCCCCCCGGGCCCTGAGCCAGCCCCTGGGGACCAGGAGGGGACCGAGGCCTGCACCCCAAATGCAGGCAGCAGGCGCGTGGACCATGGGTGCTCAGGGCACAACCAGCAAGGGCGGAGCTGGGGTGGGAGAGGGCGTCTAGGAGTCTCCGAGATGCAGCAGCTTGGGGAGTACCCGGCGCTCGGGAAATGTCCAGGAGTGTCTGGGGTTCTGACTTAAAGGCCCCACACATCGTCCCAAGCGCGGCGGTCCAGCGTGGGGGCTGCGTGCCAGGGTATGCTCAGAGCCTGGCGCTGCTGCCTGGGGCTCAGGAAGACCTGACTGGGCCCGGGGCAGCCTCAGAGTCTCCATCTGCACAATGGGGCCACGGGCAGCACCCACTCCCGGGGATGCTGCACGGGCTCGGCGGGTGGCGGTGTCCAGCAGACCTCAAGAAACCCACCGTCGCACTGAAGACTCGTTTCTATACCCACGGTTTTCCTGCAGGAAACCTCCACGGGCTGGGGGCCCAGCTGGGCGTGACTATGGGGGGCTGGCTGCTGGCCACAGGCCATGCCCGTGACGGGGCCGCACAGACCCAGCCCCCGGGGAAGTGAGTCCCAGGTTCTGGAGTCGACAGGGTCCGAGCGCCCATCCTGGGGGATGCTGAGAAGTGTGAGGGAGAGACGCAGGGGCGCCTCGGCGGGGCTGGGACGCAAAGCCGGCTCTAAGTGGGCTCCACCCTGGCCGTGCTGGCCAGCCCCCGCTGCACCTCAGGGATCGCTGTTCAGGGACACCAAGGGGTTCTCAGCCTTGGACCCCTGGTGGCCCAGGAGCCAGGAAGAGCGCCAGAGCAGGACTGATGGACGCAGCTCGCCTGGGCACAGGCCTTCCTGTCACCGCGGCCGGGTCTCAGCGGCAGAACGGCTGCTCCCACCCCGGCAGCTGGCCGTGCCGACAGACAGGAAGACGAGCCAAGGCCGGCACCCGCCTGCCTGCTTGGAGAATGCTGCAGTTCCTGTCAATGTTCTTGTCTGGACAAGAGACAAGCCGGAGGAAGGCCCTAAACCTGGGTCCCCGGGGAGCGAGGGGAGAGGAGGTCGGGCCGGGGAGTCTGCCCCCCCAGCCCCGGCCTGCAGGGAGCGCTGAGCAGGGGTGTGTGCAGAACACTCCCGCTATGCGAGAAGGAAGCACGGCCTTCAGGTCATTGTCCCGCATTTCATAAACCCAGGGGCAGCCCCACCACGCTAGAAGGAATAACATGCCAGGGGAGAAGAGAAATCCAGCCTATCGGGCCCTGAGGGCCAACCCTGGGTCTGGGCTCCACGGGGGCCGCATCCTGTCCCCCAGTGACCAGGCCATGTGTCCGAATACCGCAGAACCAGGTGTGCCTCTAGAAAAAGGTGTGTGTCCAGGATGAGCCCAGAGCCTCCTCCCTGTCCACCCGGATTTGGGCCAAGGAACAGCTCACAGGACCGTGGATGATAGAGTGATCACCTGGGAATGGGACCTCCCAACCCAGATCACCACACTGGAAAGCCACGGTGTCCCTGTGAATGGAACGCTGGGCCCCTTCCCCTGCTGCCCTGCACATAGGCTCGGCCCCCACCTTCCCTGCTGCGGGGGCCCGGAGCACCCTGAAGGCCACAGAGCCCAAAGTCCCCAGCCCAGCCTTGGTTCCAAGGAGACCCGTGTGCCACACACCGATCTTGGCTCCCAGGGCACAACACTCTGTGTGGCGTGGCCACAGCAAGACCGGCCCCATCCAAGCCCATACCGCCTGTCATCGGGGCACCACGTGACACCACAATGAGGAGATCACCATGTCAGGACCTGGGTCCTTCCAAGGGCTCGGGTCCCATCGGTGACCTGGCCGGTGCATAGGCTGGAGAGTTTCCAGACTCTGCAAAGACCAGAAAATGGTTTTGGGGAACCCACCATTGTTTCTGATGAAGGCCTGGTGTCTCTAAGAAGGGGAGGTGACCCAACGAGGACACAGCCTCGAGGCCAGGTGTGCTGCTCTGAGGACTAGGGGCTGACACTCCAGGAGAAGCTGTCCGAGCAGGTGCAAGCAGAGCCCGGGACAAGACCCAGCCCTGCACCTGTGCCTCTCACGTGGGGCCTCAGGTGCCCCCCCACCAGGCCGGGTCTGTGGTGAGTCCCGTAATGATCCGCTCCCCCCTCTTTCACAGGCCCATCCTCAGGCCCTACTCTGTTCTGCGACAGAGGATGGGCTGGCTGCGATTAGTCCCATGATGGGATCAGAGGGGTGTCCCTGGGGCATGAGATCTAAGCCTTGTAGGTTGGTGTCGATCCCCCTGCCAGAGACCAGGAAGCCAAGTTCAGCCCGTCCTCCCGGCACCAGCCGTCTGTGACCAGCAAGCTCCCAGCTGGGGTCGGGGCTGCAGGTGGGGCCTCCATGTCCCTTGTCCTTGTGCCTCACCCTCACTGGCAGAGCCCCGGGACCATCTCCTGGGGGTCAGCTAAGAAGCCTGTATCCGAGCTGGTGGGGGGGGAGAGTGGGGAGGGTTGGGCCAGGAGTAATAGGACCTGGCTGTTGGCATCCCAGCCGCCAGGGCACAGCCCGCCCTGCGCAGTGACGGCCCCAGCTCCAGGCCTGAGAACACGGCCCCAGGCAGAGTGGCAACCTCGTGCTTTGAGTCAACAGTCAACTGATTTTGCAAAGCCCTTTTCCCTTTGCTGTGTGAGATACGGAGACAGCACGCTGTCAGGGAGCCCGGCCCCCGCGGCCTGACATTGGACAGGTCAGAGCCCTTGGACATCCACTTCCTCCCCCGGACCCTGAGGATAAGCCCAGGTCTGGGGGGTCACCGGGGTGCAGGGAAGATTGTTAATTATGAGACAGGCCAGTGACGCAGAAACGGGGCAGATGAGAAGGGCGGTATCGGGAGAGGGAGCAAGGCTCCCTGCAAAGCCCGGCGTGTGCCCGTCAGCGTCAGCCAGAACCGCCCTTCTGACAGACACAGTGGGTCGTGGGACCAGTACCCAGCCTCCGCTTCTCCCCAGTTTTGGGCGGGGCACCTGCCCCCCAACAATAATCTGGCTGGTCCCTGTGTGGCCAGGAGTGCCGCGTGACCTTGCTTGGGTCCTCTGCATGGGCGCACAGGTGATGTGGCCACTTCCGGGTCATGGCCTTGGACAAGGTATGCCTCCCCTCTCGCCTCCGGCCCCCACAGGCTGCAGGGCTGGGAGCTGCAGGGGGGCCCAGGCAGGGGGCCTGCCCTTCCGCCCGATCGCGCCTGCCATCGTCCACATGCTGAAGCCACTCAAAATTCGAGTCGTCCACCGCATCCAGAGGAACCCGCGACCTAACAAACACATGGGCTGATGACATTTTTCCCACAGAATTGCAGAAACACAACCACGCTCTGCAAATGTCGTCCAGCCCCTACTGCCGCCACCTTATTCTATAAACACGAGCCCTGCGGGGTCTGGCACAGGCTTGGTATATACACTCTCAGTATCTTCCAGTGCCCAAAGCAACTGTGTGGCACAGCCCTGCAACCCCAGGTGACCTGTGGAGACGGCCAGGCCCCGCAGATCCCAGGGGACGGGGGAGACGGCCAGGCCCTGCAGACCCCAGGGGACGGGGCAGACGGCCACTGTCCACCTGTAACCTGATCCGCTCAAGGCCAAGTGGGTGCGAGCCTCACCCCTCATACACACAGACCTTTGCTCATTTACGGAATCATTCTGGACCGGATGATCTCTAATGCCCCATATTCTGAGATTCTATTGCCCTTAGAAAAGATGTCCGGCTTCTTTCTCCTGCTCGGTGCACCCAAGCTTAGCAAGCCAGTTGGCTTCGGTTAAGTTTGTCATGTTTGTCTTCAGTACGCGTGGACTCTGGGAGCAGACAGTCCAGGCTGCGTGACCTCGGGCAGGGTCTGTAACTTCTCTGTGCCCATGTGCGAGCTGGGAGCGGAGTCGGCTTGGTCTCTGAGTGTGGTCAGGAGGGCAAGCGGGCGGGTTTGCAGCTCGGAGGCCCCGAGACGCTGTCGCTGGCCCCACTGTCACCAGCAGGGCCAGGAGCAGAAGCCGCGGCAGCCGTGTCTCCCACAGTAACTGTCCCAAAGCGCAAGGCTCCATGCTGCATGATGAAGGCTGTGCGGGTGAACCAGACACCGATCCTGCAGAACATGAACACTCAGGAAATTGGGGAACAAAATAAACATGAGAAAGGCCAGATCTGCGCACACACCACAGACAGTGAGACGCCGCGGGTGCTCGGGGGAGGGGGGTCGGCGTTGGCTCCAGTTACTGGGGGCGCGTCGGCGGTTTACTGACCGTGGCTTTGGGCTAAGAAGGACAGAGAGCCCTTGGACACTTGAAGCTGGCTCTTGCAAGCAGGTCTGCACGGCGGTGACGGTGTTTGCCTTTGCTGACGCCCGCTGTCGGCCACGCATTCCAGCCCCCCGAGAACCACAGACCCGGCTGGACGCGGGCGGGGACCCCGGTCCCCAAACACGCAGGACCAGAGGCTTATAGACAGAACTGGATCATGGAGAACACTTGGGTTGGTTCCCTTCTTTGCTTGTCTCCATCCCCCTCCCCTGAGCCCAGCGGTGAACAGAGAGTCCAAGGCCCCAGGAGATGAGTCATCTCTCCCCAGTTAGGTGTTGACGGGCTTCGCTGTAAGGGTCTGTGCAGGGTGCAGAGAGAACAGACCAGCGTCTTTGGCTCAATGACCTTGTTCTCTTGTGATGTGCAGCAAGTGACAGGCAGGGGACGGCCAGCACGTGCTTCTTGGCAGGAGGTCCCACGTCTGTCTGTCCCACGACCTCGGGCAGATAGCTATCCGCTGTGATCCAGGCCCATCGTGGCCCTAGACAAGAGAAAAGCTACAACAGGGGGAACCAGGGCCAGGGGACATGCCTATGGACGGTTTCACGCCCAGAGCCCTGCCAAGAGCTCAGTGGACAATCTTTTGTGGCCCCAGCTTTCTGCACCCCTCCTGCCCTTGACAGTGCAGGAAGCCCAGAGGTTCCTATGGGGCCAACACAAAGGCTGTCAGAGTCCAGCGCCTCATGATCAGGAAGCCATGGCTCATGTCCGAGTCCGGGAGTGATGGGTCTTCTGGGGTCTCTGGAGGGACCTGCAAGGGGCTTCTGGTTCTGGGATGCCCCAGGCAAGGCCATGCATGTTGGGCCTGAAGTCTCGCCAAAGCCATGACACTGGTCCCCCCTCAGCCTCCCTTGGAGGCCAGCCAGAGCCCAGGTAGGAACTGGGAGGTCGCCGAGCCCACCGCCCAGGGATCTGCCACGTGTGGCTCAGCAGGGGTGGGGTGGGGGAGGCTGAAGACAACTGGCTGAATCTCTGCATTTCCTCCCTTCGACCAGTTGGCCAAGCGTCTCTCCACTCCTTCCAGAGTCGATAAAACCAAACCAGGCAGCCGCCCCCGCGTCCGGGGCATGTGCTGGTTGTCTCCGGGGAAGGGATTCTCACCCTTCCGTGGGTAGGTGCTGGCTTACCCTCAGACCGCAGGATGCCCATGGGGCAGGGACCCTGTGCCTCCCATCCCTGGGAAGCCTGTAGTTTCCCCGGAGACCAGAAGCTCCCTGGGAAAAGAATCCGGCCTTCTTTGCCTTCAACCTCCCGCCGGGGGACCACGTGGCATTGGGAGCTTGTCTCCCACATCTGACCATCAGGGGCTCTGTCTCCTCCATCTGACCAGCATAACAGAGGCCATCTGCCCCATCAGCTTGAATGATGCCCCCAGGCTGGGGCTGTTGTCTGCCCCCTGTAGACGCATCCCTGCTCCCCAGCATAGACGCCGAGTCTCTGCCCGGAGAGGGCGACCGGTGGACTGATGTCGGCCGACCCAGCTGATGTCGGAGACTTACCTGAACAAATGAGTGACCCTCGCAGCTGAGCAAACAGGAGGAGACAGTGATGTTTCTTTTTCCAAGAAGAAAACATCGCTCACAAGATGAGCCGAGAAATCGCATCATTTGTTTTAGCCTCAGTGCGGCAGGAAGTAGGTCCATTTCTCACCAGAGGTGCCCCGAAAAAACAAAACCGGAGACAGACGGCCATTTGTCTCACGGGAAGCCGTTCCGGGTCCCCCTGAAGGTGCGGAGTCCCCATCCCGGGCCCTCCTGGCCCCTGGTCTGTCACCAAACCCTTCGCCCCCGCGGGCAGCGCTCAGGAAGATGATCTGATCCCCCACCCCAAGATGTGACCTCGAGTCTGCAACTTCACCTCTTGGGAGTCACAGAGAAGGACCGGCCATCGGCCAGGATCTCGTCACACCATGTGCAGACCCCCGGCTGCAGCTTTGGGGCCTCTCGCCATTGGCCTTTGCTGTCCCCACACACATGGGGGGACACTTTGCAGAGCTCTTCACACCGTCCCTCCAAGCACCAGGGCCGAGGGACCACAAGGGACACCTGGAGGCCACTCAGCCTTGGAGGGCACTGGGCACCAGGGTCCACGCGCCCTAACGTCATCGGTCCTCCGGAAGTTCCTCCTCGCCCCACCTACCCAGGAGTTGTGGCCTCCCCCAGATTTGGAGGGAGAGCCCAGCAGGTGTGTCCCCATCTCCTCGCCTCATCCCTGCACCGGGATAAAGACATTACAGTATCGATTCCCACGACGCCGCGGCTTCCGGCCCATTCATCACTGCGGGGGCAGGGACGGATGCAATTACCCCGGTCATCGGTTGTCCTCAGCCGCCTGCTTCAGGCAGGAGCTCACGCCCCCGACACCAGGACCCCTCCCTCACCAGGAGCCATAGGAGAGGGGTGGGGGCTCACCGCCGTGCCACACGCTCCCCAGACACACTCCGCAGGACCCCAAGCACAGGCTGCAACGCCCGGGGAAGGTGGGGAGGCCAGGGGGGCTCGCAAAGATGGAGAGCCCCTCCCATCAGGCGTCAGGCCTGAGGCCAAACTGGGTTCCGACCACGCGCCCGACATCCGCCCAGGGCAGGGTGAGCCTGTCTGGGCCGCAGTGGACGGCTTGCTCAGGCGACAGGAGACGGAGGACAGAGGAAGCCTCGGGCCCAGCAGAGCACCTGCCCGTCCCCACTGCCTGCGGCTGGCCCTCTGTGCACCCGCGTGACCTCCGACGCTCATGTGAGGGGCTCCGAGCTTGGCACCCAGGGAGGAACACTGGGCTGGGGGAGGGGAGGGCCCATCGGGGCTGGCCGTGACCCATGTCCACCACTGTCCCTCCGGCTGTGGCCACACTGGCCTCCTCTCTGACCCGTGAGCCCCCCTCGCTCCTGCCCGCCTCGTGTGCGTGATTCCCTCTGCTGGGGCACTGCTCCCCCCACCCCCAGTGCCTGATGCTCTCTGTCTTCAGACCCCAGCCAAAACGGCATCCCCCGAGGCCCTTCCTGACCACAGGCCTCCTGGTCCTCAGCCCCCTGGCACCTGATGTGGGGATGTGGGCTTCAGGGAGTTTACTGGTAAGGAATGGCTCCTGACAGTCTGTCTCCCTCGCACTGATGTCCATGGGGCAGGGTCTGCTCTCCCTCCCAGTGCCTGTCCCTGTGCCTCATATAGCACCATGGACCCCATGGGGACCCAGGGAACAGACAGACCCAGGCCTGTGCCATGGCTCCGCCCTGCTGGGAAGTTAATTGTCACGTGATGCATGGAGGCAAGCTGGGCAGGGAGGCAGGACCATCCCCAGATGCCTCCCATCTTGTGGCTCCGCAGTCTACTCGTCCGTGACCACTCCCAGCTGGAGGAGGGGACCGCCTGGCCCCACAGGATGCCCATGTCCCCTGCTCATTCCACTGCCCAGAACACGGTTGTCCGGCCACCCCCTGACAGCAAGGCAGGCTGGTGGACACGACAGTCCCATGTCCAGGAGAGGGAACAGGTTTTGGGAATGGGGGTGGTCTGGCCGCGAGGGGGGATTTTGCTGGCTATGTTCAGCTGGGCCTGGGGAGAAAGAAAGAAGTGCGGTCGCACAGACCAAGGCCTCGGGAGTCAGGGCGCTGGGGGTGAGGCTCCTCGGAAGCAGCACTCTTTCCTGTGGTCCCCATGGCACATTGTCCAGGAGCTCAGTGAGGCACGGGAAGATGAGGCCCCACACTTCATCTTGGAAGGCCACACAGTGTAAACTCCCCGCCCTCCTGCTTCCTGCTTCCTCCCAGCCACCGCATGCTCCCAGCGCCCTCTGCTGCCCGCCGGTGTCACTGCTGCTCTGCGGCTGGCGGAGTGGTGGGGGTGGGCCAAGGCGTCCTCTCCAGCAAGCCCCTGCCGGCACCTGAAGGAGAGACGTGGTCCAGTCCAGAGCCGGGTGAGGACTGACGAGCGAGAAGCGTAATCAGTTGTTTCTCATTAAAACGGAAATAACACGACGTTCCCGCTGCTGCTGAGCCTGCCTTGTGTAACCTGGACGGCAAGAACACAGCTGCCGGTTCTCAGCTCCCCGCGGGCCGGTCGCCAGGCTCCGTCCGTCCTGCAGCCGGGCGTGCCCCCTGCTCACCCCACGGGCGCTGGGCCAGGCCCACCCTGGAGGCTGCTTCCAGAGCACAGCCTCTGCCTATGGAGCGACCGGCGGGTTCACACCACAGCTGCAGCGCCTGCACCCCCAGCCTGGGCTTTAATCCCCTCCGTGGTCTACACCCTACCCAGCCAGTATGTTTGCGTCCGGCCGGGAGGCCACATCTCTGCTTTTGAAGCTCCCGCTGTCCCGTGACCTGGGGTAGGCACATTTGGGCCCTGGGCTCCCCTCAGCCCCTCATATGTGCCTTCAGCCCTCGTCCTCGGAGGCCCCCAGGCTTCGGGTGCACACAGCAGGTGCAGACACAATG
Source organism: Taxidea taxus jeffersonii (assembly GCA_003697995.1). Classification (NCBI taxonomy): domain Eukaryota; kingdom Metazoa; phylum Chordata; class Mammalia; order Carnivora; family Mustelidae; genus Taxidea; species Taxidea taxus. The sequence continues at coordinate 15,875 of RCUC01156106.1, read as the reverse complement.
CACACACGCAAGCTCTCCCTCCTGAGCTTGGATGGGTTCGTTACCCACCCAGCGTTTCTGCGAGGAGGAAGGATGCTGTCAGCTCCCAGTGGGCAGCTCCTCCATGCCCACCCGAGCTGAGGCCCCATGGGCTTCCACTGCTGCGGTCACTCATTCCGAGAATTTACAGCCCTCCCATCCCCAACAGCCGCCAGAGGCGAGGAGGTTCCCACCCAGCTCCCCGATGAGGATTCAGGACTCAAAGATAAGGCAGGCAGCCCCACCCAGCAGGGGCACGACTCGAACCCAGGATGCTGGTCGCTATGCTTGAGAGGCTGCAGACGCCCCTCCCCCTGCTGCTCCATGGGGGCCGACAAGAGGAGAGAAGGAAAGAAACGGGAGCAAGAGGAGGGGACCCGGGGCCTTGAGGGGCCTCGTTCTCTGCAGCCCAGCGTGGGGACGCCCTGAGCTGTGTTGGTCCCCCACCTGCAACCCTGACCCAGGAGATGTGGTGACACCCACTCAAGGGATCCTGGGGGCGGGGGACTGGCCTCACGGTCCCCCGGCCCCATAGGTATTGGGGCTGGGCACATGCTCGGGAAGTTTTGACAAAGAAGGAGGGACATGCCTCAGGCCCTTGAGCACAGCCTAGCTGGACAGAAGCAGCAGCAAAGAGACCAGAGCGAGGCCCAGAGGTGATGCCGGCAGCTCCCGCACTGACAGACCAGGGACAAGTGTCCCTGAGAAGCCCCCAAGTCTCCCCTGTGAGCCAGTCCAAGCCGACCAGAGCCACAGCCCGCGGCAGCATCTGCACAGACAGGACCCTCCTCCCTGCCCACCCTGCAGGGGTCCCACGTGGCCCAGCCCCTCACCCCTCCCGGCCACGGATGTGCCGTAAGCGTCAGGGCCCCCACTGTCCACCAAGGACACTCAGGCTCCTCGGACAAGTACAGGGACCAGCCGGAAGTCACGGGGCCGGCCCGGGGCTCTGGGTCCGGTGGGTCAGGCCATCAGAGGGCCTCAGAGAAGGCCTGACAAGCCCATCCCGGACCGGGCACAAGGGGACATTGGCCACGTCTGTCAGCAACTTGGCCGTGAGAAGGGCCTGGGCCCCCCGGGGGAGGGGTCAGGTGTCTCATCTCAGCCTGCGAAGGACACCAGTTCGATCGGGCAGAGTCCTATAACCGACTTAGAATTGATCCGGGTGTAAACAGATGACCCGAGGCCGTCCCAGCACACGGCCCAGGGTCACGCAGACGGACGCCGTCACACGGACGCGTGCTCGCTCGGACTCCTCGCGCGGGACGCAGGGACACGGCTGCACGTGGTCGCCTGACCTCTCTGCCCCTGACCCCATCCCCGCGCCTGTCTGCCGTGTGATCTACCTGTCCGTCTCCCTTCCGTCTGTCTGTCTCCCTCGCATCCGTCTGGCCTGCATATCCTACCCTACGGCGTTTGTGCTTTCCCAGTTAAACTTCAAGGGGAGGAGAGTCAATTCTTTATTAACTGCCAAGGCCTTCGGACCCATCGATTTTGTTTCTGGTTCCCCCTTGGATCCGGTGCATGGATTCTGGTTTGATCGCATTAAGTCTCTTGAATAATTAATTTGGTAATTTAACCTGAGCCTCCGGAGCCAACCTCACCTTCTGCAGAGGGGATGGGAGCCGAGACCTCCCCAGAGGCAGTTTTCCCCAGTCCCCGCGCTCACCCAGCACTGCGGAGAAGGGCACGGAACTCCCAGTGCCCGGCACGGCCCCTTCCCCAAAGGCAGGGGAAGGTCAGCGAGACTGTGGCGCCCGGACTTCAGGGGACTGTCGTGGTGATTAGGAAAGTGCCGCCCCACCATCTGGGGTGTGGTCTGGCCGGGTCCCCTCTGCTGCCCCACCTGCCACCCACGGGACACTCGGGTCGCCCTCCGCAGCCCTGCTCTTTGAGCCGTGCCCTGGCCCCTGGGTTTTCGGGGGAGTAGAGTCAGATCCGGGAGATAGAGCCGCCGACAAAACTAAAAATCAGGAGGCTGGAGAGTGGGGAGAATCTCTCCAGACCCCAGGGCCGTGCCCTCTGCCCCCGAGGTGCTTGTTGCCATCCCACCTGTGTTGAGATGCAGGCCAGGGCTCCCAGGGGACCCGCTCTGGCCATCGGTGTCACCACTAGGCAAATCACTGGTCTGGGCCAGTGTCTTTATACCTGGGGCCAAAGGTGGCCATGGCGACCCGGGGGAGGTCTGCAGACCTGTAGGCCTCACAGCCAGAGGGAGGGTGCCCTGGGGATGCGTGCGGGGAGCCCGGGGACCCTGACCCCATCCGCAGTGCCCGGCACAGCCCAGCACAGGGGCCAAGGGTGGGGGACTGTACCCAAGAATCTGGGCAGGGGGAAGCAGGGGTGGAAGCAGGGGTGGGATGGTGCTAGGAAGGGGCCACTGCCGAGCTGAGCAGGCAACCATGCCACGCACGGTGCCTCATGGGAGTTACTGGCTGCACCTGCCACCTCGGGGACGGGCCGCCTGCTCGCTCCTCCGTGGCCCCACAGACGGAGCGCCCACGCAACTGCTGTTGTCTCAGACCCAGAGCAGAGGCCACGATGGATGAGCAGCCGTGGCTCCAGTAAGACGCACAGAGCAGGGAGAGAGGGAGGCTGTGGCCAGCAGGGGACCCCTCTGTCCTCCTGACGACCGCGGGCTGGACGGGGGCTGGGAGCACCCCTGCCACCAGGCGCAGACAAGGATGCAAGCCTGACGACGGGCGGCGGGGACTATCGTGATGGCACTAGTGTGCACGGGCTGGGTGGGGGCTGCGCTCCAGGCCCTCGGGGAGCCGTCGGGAGAGCCCTGTGAGGCTAGCTTGTAGCCCCTGTGCTTGTTTCCCAAGGCCACCATAACAAAGTACCACAAACCAGCAGCGTCCCATATAAACCAACTCTCGGGGCACCTGGTGGCTCAGTGGGTTAAAGCCTCTGCCTTCGGCTCAGGTCATGATCCCGGGGTCCTGGGATCGAGCCCCGCATCGGGCTCTCTGCTCGGCAGGGAGCCTGCCTCCCCCTCTCTCTCTGCCTGCCTCTCTGCCTGCTTGTGACCTCTGTCTGTCAAATAAATAAACAAAACCTTTAAATAAATAAATAATGTCACAGTCACAGGCTTGGGCATGTTTTGGGGGGACACAATTCAACCCACCACCCCCGTCTGAGAGAGAAAGAGACAGGCTCAGAGATTCTAGAACATTCTCCAAGTCGGTGCCGCTAGTGAGCAGCCCTGTCCGGACTCAGCCTAGGCTCCCCCACCGCCCGTGACTTGTCTACAGCCCCACAACCCAGGGAAGAGCTCCGGCGCCGTCATCCCACGCCCGTGGGTCGTGCCCGGGCCAGCGGTGAGCCGAACAGAGCCCCGTCTGCGGCGGCAACTCTCTCGTGCCCCGTGGGCCCTGCTCCAGGCCTCCCAGCAGCCCCCACCCGTCTGTCACGCTCAGGCCTGCTCTCCAAGTAGCCTCCCCCCTGCCTGTCCGGTGAGCCAGCATGGGTCAGTGTGGAAGGTGGGGGTGAGAGAGGTCTGGAAGCAGAGTCCGGGCTCTCCACTTGGTCACCCTGTCCCCACGAGCCAAAGCCCAAATTCCTGACCCAGGCCCCCGAGCCGAGCCCCCTGCGTCAGGTGAGGAGAGCGGGGTCCACAGGCACCCCCAGGCCCGCTCCCCTTGTGACCGTCAGGGCCCGTCACCCGGACCCCAGCTCCTCGTGAGCCTCGTTCGTCTGCTAGTACCACGAGCGCAGGGGGCTCTGAATGGGCACCATTATTCTGCATCTTGCCTGAGAAATGATTCGACATATCTTTGGAGAGCCGGACCCCGTGTTAATCCCTTAGTTTCTCAAGCCCTTGGTGCTTCCGACGCTTAGACGCTCTGTCCTGGCCACAGTGTCCTCAGGAAGGTAAGGCAGGAGTCATTCTTGCAAGAGGGGACACACGAGGGACAGAGACGCTGACACATCATCCCAGGCCGCGGAGCCAGACACACCAGGGACCGGAGCCCAGGCTGACCCCACGCCCCGTGCTCTTTATGCAACCCCCACGGGCCTCCGCCAAGGTCAAGGGGCCCCAGCTGAGCAAACCGCCCGTGCGTCCGCGACCCACTCGTCCATCTCATTCCCTGAGCTCCTGTTCTGGCCAAGCCTGTGCACCCAAGCATCTGGCCTGTCCACCCCGAGCACGTTCAGCCAAGCACAGCCGTGTGTCTCAGCCATGACACGGTTCTGGCCCACGGAACAGAGACCCACGCACCTGAAGTGGGGGCGTCCCACCCCCTGGAAGAAATTGTGTGGCTGCACCTGACTACGGTGGCCGAGCTTGGCTGCGCCCGTGTCCCTGATGTCCTCACGCCATCACTCACCGAAGCAAGAGTGTTCTACTTCTGACCGGACTGTGAACACTTCGGCGGGGGGCGCCGGCGGGGGCACAGGCAGACGCACCGAAGGGCCGCCACTCATCACAGCAAAGGGCCTCGGGCCCCGTGATGATCTCGCCCCCTCCGACCTCCAGGAACCTCGCAACCTTGGACATAGGATCTGCCAAACCAGGGATGGGCCCGGGGGGTGGGGGTGGGAGACCACATTAAACGCCTTTGGTCGTGGTGGACGAGATGGCCCACGCTCCCACCTTGAACACACACACGCTCACTCACACTCACTCACACTCACACTCGTGCTGTTTTCATAACACAGGAAGCTGGCTGTTGAACAGCATAGCCCCGGACGCCCCCAGGCCCCCACACACGGGCCCTGGTCTGCCCGTTGAGGAAGCAAGCTTGCGCGCCTAGGCCAGCCTCTACTCGGCAGTGCGACTGCTTGGCTTCTCCATCCGTCCATCCATCCGTCCATCAACCGATCAGGAAGCTCTCACTGGTATGTCCGCCCCGGGGGCTGGCAGGCACACTGAGCCCCGTTCTGACGGACTTGGACCTGGGGGAGCCTGAGGGCAGGCAGTAAAAACACGTTTCTTCCCAGATGCAGTCTGTTCCTGGCCTGCACATAGTAGGTGCTCAGTAAACAGTAGCCATCTGCTGGGGCCTGATATGTGCCCGGAGCCTCTCTGACCAGCACAGGGGCCGCCAGCACCCGCCGAGCCCCACGTCCAAACCCCACACTCACGCAGAGCGGGCGGTGCAGGCTGTGGTGGTTGGCTGGGGCCCACCTGGGTCCCTCAAGCCCTCCTCCCCAGCCCCAGCCCCCCGGCCTCCTGGACCCCACTGCCCTGACTCCCAGACCCCCAACCCCTGTTTCCCCAGCTCCCAGTCGCCGGCCACTGGGGCCCCAACCCCGGCCTCTGGTGCAGGACAGCCCCGGGCTGTGCTGGGAAGGGACCTGGCAGAGGCTTTGTAAATGTTAGCAGGCTCCTGAATGGCTTCTGAACCAGCTCATTTGTCTGAGCCCAGAAGCGCCCGGGGCCTGGTCGGGCAGTTGTCAGAGGTTATAAATGGATCTCTCCCAGAATGAGTGGGGCCCTGGGAAAGATGTTTTAAAATTGGAAGCTTGGGGTTTTTATTTATTTATCTATTTATGCCCTGCCTTGTTCAAAAAGGATTTAGGGCAGCTTATGAAGATACATAAAGTAGAACAAAGGAGAATAAATGGGGAGGCTGAGGGAGAAGGGGCCAGCGCCGCGGCGTGTGCTATCCAGGGTCAGGAGGCCATGGCACCCATGGCAGGACCCTGGGCCACACTCGGCCCCTCCGGGCCTCAGCCTCTCCAACTTCAGCCAGGGGACCTCGTGCCTCCAGAGAGGACCTCCCTCACGGCGCCAAGAATTCTCATGTGTCACCGTGGGTGTCATCCCGCACACACATGCTTGCACACGCAGACACTCTACGTACGTGTGTGCACACAGACACACAGTGCACACGTCCCACACTTAAGGAGTGCAGGGAACCCCTCTCCACCTCCCACAGAGGCACCTGCTAGAGTTGAAAGCCTGGGCACCGGAGCCTTGCACACCTGGCTTCCAGCCCCAGCTCCTTCCTGCCCGGCGCCTGGTCTGGGCTGGGGATTTGGCCATGAGCCCTGTAGAAGGGCACCATCCTGCCACACCCCCAGGGACCCCACGGTGAAGGACACATCGGGACACATACACGGTCAGCATTTCAGGTGGTTCTGGCATAAAGGACCCCAGATTGACCCTGGGGCCTCTTCCCAGCACTGTCTGTGCCCAGCCTGTTGCCACTGACCTGGCGACTTCCAGCAGCGGGTTGAGTGGGGGGTCCCAAAAGATATGCCCTTGTCCTGAACCCCAGAGAGTATGGATGGGCTCTATTTGGGAGAAAGTGTTTTTAGGTGTAATGAAGTTAAGGATCTCGATACAAGATAATTTAGGGCAGGCCCGAGAGCCAACCCAGCCTCAAAGACACGAGCGAGAGGACGACACAGACACGGGGCTCCTGGTGAGGACAAGGGGCAGCTGCAGGAAGGACCTCCCCGGTCCCGGCGCCTTCAGAGGCAGCGTGGCCCTGCCCGCCCCGGGTCGCAGAGTCTGGCCTCCAGACGGCGGGCGCATGCGGGAAGGAGCTTCCGCGGTCTCCACTGCAGGCTTAACGCACGGGGGTCCGGCCGGCCTAGGGCAGTGACGGGCTCACTCAGCCGGTCTGTCCTCTGCACGCGGGGCCCCGCAGCAGCCACTCTGACCGCTTTCGTCCCTCGTACCATTCCCCGACTCCCAGCCAGAGACAGGAGCAACTCCTCCTGTCGGCCCGTCCGACGGGGAGCAGGAGGCGACTGGCTCTCGTCCTCAGGCTGGACAGCGGGAGCGCCCCAGACGCAGACCTGTCGTCGGCTGTGCTCGCGCCACGTGCCTTCTGCCAGGTCGCAGCTGGTCTTCTGACCGCCGCCTGGTGGACACAGGGTCACATGAGATGCGGGATGCGAGTGACTCAGTGAGTGACGGGGCGAGTGAGTGAACCTCCCCCAACTACCCCACTGTCCCTTGGACTCAGTGGGACCAGGTTCCTTCCCTCACCGTGGGCCTGGCTCTGACCTTGCTCCGCGGGCCCCGCCGCCCCCGCCTGGGGAAGCGCCACAAGGATTACGGGAGCGTCTCACACAAAGCAATTTCTAAGCCTTTTAAAATCCTTCCTGGAACACGGCAGAGTATAAATAAATAAATACTTCCAAAAGCAATTTCCATCGCCCTCCCCGAGCTGGGACTCTTCCAAGTCCCCCACCGCGGCTCCTGAAGTCGCCTCCTCCCGCCAGGGGCTGTGCCCCGTCCCACCCACCCCCGGGAGCCGGTGCCCCAGGCCCCGCGGCGGCCTCCCCGCGCCAGCTTCTCGGGGCCCCTGGAGTGATTCGGCTCTGCAGACGCGTAGCCTCTTTACGGCCCGCTTCATTGGGAATCGTCAGCAGACAACTATTAATCTTCAATCGTGCTTTTATCAAGAGTTTCTTTTTTCCCTCTCTCCCTCCCCAGACTGGGACATCAATCCAGCAGCTGTCACGGGTGGTTACCAACCGCCTCGTCCCCACTCACCCGGCGAAATAAAGCCACAGACAAGTGACGGCGAGAGCAGCCCAGTGACAGCTGATCCCGGCATCCGAGGGCGCGTCCCGCGAAGCTACACGGCGCTGTCATGTACCTCTCCCGAGAACAAAGGACAGAAGACGCCATCACTCCAACGGCAGCCAGCGCCCGGGCCACACACGTGGCCGTCCCGCCCGGGGTGGCTTCCATGCTACGGTTCAGAGGGAGCCTGGCGGTGTCTCTCTGTGGCAGGGTGCTGGCGGGAGCTGGACGTCATTGCCCCTTCCTCCTATGCTGCCGTGGGGACTACGTGAGATTCGAAAAGCCCCCCCGCCTGGGGAACAAAGCAGCTGCACAGCCACGTGCCTGAGGGGGCTGCCGCTGGGGGCAGTGGTCCTGCGGGTCAAGGTGGCCGGAGAGGGGTGGGGAAGGCTGGGGGGGCACCGGCCCCTCCCCACTACGACAGGCTGGGGCGATCACCGTGCCATGGGGAATGTGCGAGGCTCCCCGTGGGCTGCCGTCACAGTCCCACCAAGTGGGGGCTTAAAACAACAGAAACTATCACCTCCCTGCCTGGAGCCAGAAGCCTGGGCTCGGGGGTCGGTGGGGCTGGTTCCCTCGGGGCTCCGGGGGACGATCTGTCCTGATCTCTCCTGCGGCCTCCCTAGGTGCTCCTGGGAGTGCAGACCATCCTCCAACCTCAGCCCTGCTTCCCGCGGCGCTCGCCCTGGGTGCGCATCCAAATCCCACCTCCTCACCAGGACCCATCCATGATGCCCCTCTTGGCATCAGGGCCCAGCCTGGCCCAGGATGACCTTGTCTTTTCCTGGATTCCAAAGACTCTATTTCCGAAGACAATCACATTCCCAGGTATGGGGCTAGGATCTCAACAAGTATTTCTGGGTGAACAAGTCAGCCCATGATTGGAGCCCCTGGGCACCCCCCGCCCAGGCACCCAGGTCCCTGCACTGGGCACAGGCAGCCCCACTGGCACCTTCTCCGTGGCCTGCTCCCTGACCACGTTCCTTGAGGGTCACCCCTGCAGATAGAAGGACAGACACATAAGGGACCAGACCGTAAGATGGATGCAAGGATCTGACCTGAGGACAGAAAACAGGGGGACCGCTCGGGGCCCCCTGAGTGTAAGAATGGTTTAATCTGGGCTTGGGTCAGAGACCTAGAGGGAAGGATTTCAAGTCACAAGCGAGTGAGCTTCCAGCAGCCTCCCACCCGAGCCGGTGCTGCCCACCTGCCTGGAGCCTCGTGCCCACGGGGGGAGCCCCGCATTGCTTCTCCTCTCTCAGGGCACCTTCTGCAAAGAGAAGGGCCTGCTGGCTCAGGGCCACCTCCAAAGAACCCGCACAATCCTGGGAAAGGCGAGAGGAGAAGGACCTGGAGAAGGTGGAGGAAAGAGGGGACGGACGCCCGCCTCCCGCCTCTCCTGCAGACGCTGCGCATGGAGCCCCACGGATGAGCCCAGACGCAGCCTCAGTCTTTCTCAACAAGGCGCTGAGTCAGCCATCCGCCGTCCGGCAGTCGGCCCCAGGGCCCCTCCGTGGCTGCCTGAGCCCTCCCGTGAGAGGGCCGGTGCGGTGGGCTGGAGGCCGGCGGGCGTCCGTCCTGCGCGGGCTGTGCACACACCGCCGGGCGGGGCGGGGCCTGGTGACAGCTGCACACGCAGCCCAGGGAGGCAGTGGGGGGCTCCCTGGGGCAGACCGTGCGGGGCACCGGCTCCCCTCCCCGCCACCAGCTCAGGGAAACGCTGGGTTTGCTCTTTTCCAACCACCAGCCATCCTCACCCCGCAGGGATCTTGGCCGGGGACACAGAGGCTGAGCACACGGCCACCCAATCCTGGACACGCTCCCGTCCACCGCTAGCTGGTCCAACTGCATCAAACTTTAATGAACACCACTATGCTGCAGACCGGCGCAAATCAAACATTCATGGGGTCCGACCAGCTCACAGCCACCCGTCAGCGGGAAGGGCGGGACAGCCGGTCAGACCCGCAGAGGCAGAGGCTGGAGAGGAGCTGTGGAGACGGGAGGCTGAGGCCAGGCGGGCACCTGCGGGACAGGAGGCCGAGGGCCACCCCCTGCCTCCCACCAGCTCCAGAGCAGCCCAGCCCCGGCCCTCTCTGGAGCCTCGGGGAGCCAGGGCTCCTGGAAACGAGACACATGGTGTCAGGGGACACACTCCCACACCCCCACCCATCCACACTTACACACTCGCTCACGCTCACTTTCCAAGCACTCACACTCACCCCCACGTGCACATTCCTTCACGCGTGTGCACACTCATTTGCTTTACACATTCCCACATTCCCACTGAATCCTAACCAAGGCTTCTCTGCCCCGCGGACTCACCAGGAAGCCCAGCCCGGGACACAGGGCCAGTTTCCAGTGGGAAGAGGGCCCCCCCGACCCCAAGCCAACAGGGCAGGGAGCCTGAGCAGGGCTGCTTTAGCCATCCTGCGAGCCGGAGGGTCAGCACCCCTCCAGCCTCCAGGAAGAGGACGAGCCCCCCTGTCCCTACCCCACAGAGAAGACACGTTCGGTACGGGTCACCGGCAGGCACTCTGGGGAGAAGGGCCCTGTGTATGGGAGCCTTTTCTGCTGCTACATCTCTTCTACCCTTTCCTAGGCCTGAATTCCAGGAGTCCGGTAGGAGAGGGCAGTCGGGGCTGGGTCTCCTCGGTCCAGCAATGTCAGCAGGACCAGAGGGACCTCTGAGGACGCATGGAGGGGTGGCCTGGGCCCTTGGGAGGGGTCTGCCCCTCCTCAGGGTTCGGACTGTGGGGACCGCAGGGTGGAGGCCGAGCAGGGGGCCCCGGGCTGTGCTGCGGGCCCGCCAGCCCACTCACCAGGAGGCTGTGGTGGTGGGAAGCTCGAGGCAGCCCTGAGCTGGGCCGTGGGACCCTGGAGCCTGCTGAATCATGGGGTCTGGCCTCAAGGACCCGGCCCAGGACAGGCAGACGCCCATCCAGCTCTGACTGGCTGGCTGAGCACGGACGGACAAGCACCGTGGTACGTGCCCGCACACAGGCCGGCCCCAGGTTGAGCTCGGAGGCGCGGGGGCTGGAGGCTAGACCATCCCTGTAAAGGAGGGAGGGGGCCGCCCCGTTCGAGGGACGCAGCTAGGGTTCAAACCCACATCTGGGGTCACCAACTCCTCGCGGAAAAGGATGGGATTCTCTCCAACAAGTGGCACCCTGGAAAGAAACCCCTTCCTCTGTTTTGTGGGCTTTAGGAATTACAGGACCCACAACTTGCATCCATCCATCCATCCGGCCAGTCGTCCCTGACCCATTCATCCGTCACTCGTCATCGTCCAGGTCACCCGACCGGGCAGCGTCCCCCACCCGCCCATCCCTCCATCCATCCACCTCTCCACCCACTCACCCATCCATCCCCCCACTCACTGACCCAACCCCTCACCCAACCCCCAGCCACCCAGCCCCTGAAATCGGTAGCAATGGAGCTGGAGGTAGGTCCAATACCGTTCTAAGTGCTGGGGATGAAGAGATTCGGAAGCTGCTCTGCCCACCGCGCACCATCTAGTCAGGGAGGGGGTGGCACGCTCTGGGCCTGCTGTGCGGAGCTCTCCCAGCCCAAGCCTTCCTGTGTGACGTCACCTCGGACAGCGGCTCTGCTCTGTGCCCCACAGACTGGGCCCCTTGCTGTCCCGGAACACAGGCTGCCCCTTCCTGTCCCCTCTACTCACACGCCGGGTCTCCTGTCGACGATGCCCTTTCTCCCACCAGTTTTCCTCACTGAGCTTGGACCCATCGGTCAGTGCCCCTGCAGGCCACCTCCTCCGGGAGAGCTTCCTGGATTTCCTCAATGAGATAAGCTGGCCTTCCTTCACCTTCTGCCACTGCCCTACGGCTCTCCCACAGGAGTCGTCCTAAGCTGGTTTGGGAATGCCCTCCCCTCACCCACCACACGGAGCTGGAGCCCTGGCTGCGGGGGGCTGGGGCATCCCTGTCATCCGTCAGCTGCGGGCACAAGAGCCAGCCCGGGTGTGGAGGGGCAGCCCCAGACTTGGAGCTGGCATTGAGGCCCTGCCCTGCCCTCCCGGGTGTGGCCAGGCAGCCCCCTCCCCAGCCTGCCGTCCTTTGTGAACTGTGCCTCAGTTTCTCCAGCCGTCACGGGGGGACGCCACCTCTCCCATCTTCTGGCTCCAGAGGAGAACGCAGGCTGGCACATGGCTGCGGGCTCGCAGACCCTTGGCCCTCGGTCTTGCCTCCTGGGGACCGCATTCACCTTTCCCCCACTCCTTCCAGCATTTAGCACTGTGGAGACACAGTGGCTGTGGGCCTGACCTGTGGCCACTTGAGACCAAGGAGACCCTGGGGCGGGGGAAGCCCGTTAACCCCGGGCTCCTCCTTCCCTGGGGGCCAGCTCCGAATGCCCAGATGGTTCAAGGACCCTCAAAGGCAAGACCTGCTTCCACCTGCCCACAGGGATGCCACGAATGGGTGCTGACGGGCCACATGCCGTGGCACCCAGAGCTCTGGGTCCTTGGCAGGCTGCTCTGCCTCCCTGAGCTCCATTTTACTCTCCTGTGAAAGGAGCATAAAGCAACCCTGGGTCTCCCTCCTGGACCCAAGCTGTTCTCCTTGAGGACCGGGGCGGAGTGCTCATCATCTAGGCCAGTCACTTGTCACGGAAGGAGGGCCAGCTTCGTGACCCTGGTCCTTCTTGAAGGACCGCGGCATTTGGGGGATCCCTGCCCACACCTCAAACTTCCAGCCCTCACACCCAGTGAGTTCTCATGAGTATGGGAGCAGCACCCACGGCCCAGTACAGGTGCTCGGGGGCCAGGGGCCCGGCTGCTGTGTGGCCAGTGCCTACGGCCCCCTTCGCTCTCGTGGGGTCAGGATCTGGGGACGAACGGGGCCTTGCAGGTGACCACACCACACTAATTTTACAGGTGGGAGAGCTGAGGTCAGAGGGGTCCCTGAGCTCAGAGCACCTAGCCCGGCCTCCTCCCACCTCTGCTAAAGTGGGTACTTTGCCCAGGACACCCTCCCTGGCCCAGGTAGCGTGTCTCAGGCGAGGCGAGGTGACCCCACCCCGTCCCCGTAGCACTGCGCGCCTGGAGGGCCTGAGTGGACTGCACACCACGTCGCCCCTCAACTCGGGAGCTGGGGCAGGGCGCACCCCAGGGGTGACCCATCAGCCAACCCCGTCCTGGGCTCGGGAGCCCCAGCTCCCGGTGACACTCAGTGGACACTCGGGAGCCCCGGCTTGCTGAGCTGACCCGCTGTCCGTTCCGGCGCCCCGAGAATTCCCTTTGCACCGACTTTGTGACGTCACCGCCACTTAGACCACTTGTAGGATTTTGTGTCGAGCATCCCTGACCTGACACTGAGCTCTGGGTGGGCAGGGATCCTGTCCGTCCCCAGCATGGTGGCTGGCATGCCTCGGGTGGACGGTAAAGGCCGCGGAGGGAATGAGGAGCCCAGGGGACCCAACTGTCACAACTGTCACAACACGCTGGTGACAGACATTTAGCAAGCTGCGCTTTCTGCATTCCAGTCTGTTTGGCTCATCGGTCAGTCTGATCCTCATGTACTCAGCCCGTGGCTGGACTGCGTCGGCCTGCGGGGGTGCAGAGGGCTGGCGGCAGGGGACCGTGGGGGCACTGAAGCCTGCGGAGCAGACTCGCGGCTCCCATCTCTGCAGACCCTCCCGTTCGCGAGGCGCGCGCAGGCGGCCCTCTTCCAGCTGCTTCCCCGGGCTGAGCCGAGTGCCTACTAGGTGTCCCTGCCAGGCAGGAGGCCCCTGGAACGAGACCCTCTGTGGCCCTGAGCCCTTAGGCAGTGTCTCCTGGAGCACCTCTCCTCAGCGTGCGCTCCGTTGTCCAGCCCAGCGTCTTCACCGGTTGCAGACACAGGGAGAAGCGTCCAGGGTCCGAGCCAGAAGGAAGCCGGCACCTGCCTCAGTCCCCGTGGGCCTGGAGACCCAGAGGAGATGCGCTGCCCTCCCTACCCCTCTGTGCCCTGGCTTCCTCTGCAAGAGTCACTGCCCCTGGCAGTGCTGCCACGACCCCACGGGACCGGACAGGGGGTCCTTCGTCAGCTCTAAGCGCGAGCGGTGCGAGCCGTCATGGCGGCAGCTGGACACAGGGAGCGGTTCGCCGAGAGCACCCATGGGTGCTGAGCTGCTCTGTGTGTTGGGCTCCGACGGAACTGCGTTTCCCCCCAACACTACAGGTTATCCTGTGGGCTCCGTAGGAGGGGGAACATCGCGCTCAGGCAGGGGCTGGCTCAGGGCCGTGAAAGCCCGGGTCGGGGTCAGTTTCTGCTATGACGTTGGCCTCCCAACGCTGCGTCCTGCGACAGATGCACTCCTGGTCCCTCTCAGACATGCGGGCAGGCGGGCGTGGGGATGTTCAGGCTGCCGTGGGTTCGGGTCCGCTCCACAGGTCTGTCGTTCGGGGTCTCGTGGCCACCAGCCCCGCTCTCCTCACGACCAATGACAGAAGCCCGAAAGCCAAGCCCAAACATGCGAAGATGTAAAGTTTGCATCTTGTCTAACGTCCCACTGGCCAAAGCCAGCGGAAGGTCAGGCCGACACCAGCAACTCATGGAAATCACCGCCTTTGCTGGTGGGAGGCACTGTAGGTGCGGATGGATGAGTCCATAAAACACGGGGCCAGTGGAGAACCCGGGCAGGGAGCCGGCCTACCGCCACAAACGACGTGGCCAGCGTGCAACCACGTCGCCTTGGCTCCAAGAACATTTCCTCCTCTGAACCCAGAGGCCCTTGAGGCTGTGGGTGGGCTGGGCCCTCTGCTCTCCGGGCAGGACCAACCTGCCACCCCAGCAGGAATCCGTGCCGGCCCCTCTCCTGACGCCCAGGCCCACCTCTGCCCCAGTCCCGATGAGCCCACGTCACGGCCACACCGGCCGAGGCCCTACGGCGTGAGCAGAGCCAGCAGGACGCACCCCTGGCTGCTGACCCGCACGCTGGAGGCTCTCACCCACCGCCCCTCAACTGCCGGCGCACAGTAGGCTCCTAACAAACATCTTCAGAAAAGCCGACAAATGAGGAACCTGAGGTCCACAAAAGGGATTTTACCAGAACGCACACAGCAGGTCAGTTTTCCTGGCTGTGGCCCCCGACATCCTTGTGGCCGCTCCCCCGCGCTCTCGCCCTCCGCGTTTCTGAGAGCGTGAAGGCATGGCCGCGGGCGCGTGTGGGCACTGGATGTGTTTGCACGTGTGTGGTGCGCGCACACCTGTGTGTGCACACACGTGCGGTCTGTGCTGTGTAGGTGGTGTGCGCGTGCAGTCTGTGTTGTGGGGGGCACACCCGTGATGTGTGCGTGCGTGCGCGCCTGTGCTGTGTGCGTGGGTGTCGTGTGCGATGCGTGTGTGCGCACTGTGTGGGTGTCGTAGAGAAGGGCGTGCATCTGCATCGAGAAAGTCAGAAGTGCCCCGCGGAGGAGATGTGAGGGTGACGGTGCTGGGACTCAGCTAGACACAGGCCTAGGGTGGGAGCTCACGTTCCATCCTAGCGGCCGCCGAGGTATGGAATTAAGCCAAGCGCTGTACTCGGCTGCACTGATTACCGTGCTCCAGCTGCAGGGGGGCGAGGACCAAATCACGGTGCCACCCCGCCCCACAAGGGTGACTTCAGTGCTGGGACCTGGCACTGCGCCCCAGGGGCCCGGCTGAGACAATTGCGTGGCTCACTGTGTCTGACATGCGAGCCCCACCTCAGTGCGGTCTCCTCTTTGATCCCTGTCTGACGGCACCAGAGCTTGTGTGGAGCCTGTGAGAGACACGGGGGAGGAAATCCGGTCCGTGCTCGCAGGGGACACAGCCCGCAGTCGTTCCCAAGATGACCGAGGTCTTGGCGTGTAGCTGCAGAACACACAGGGACAGAGATAGGCCACCGCAGTGAGGGCGATAATGGTCCCGGCGATGGTGGAGGAGATGAGGAGATGGGAGTAACGCAGCAGTGGTCATAAAGCACCAGCAGGATGTGTTGGCGGTGGGGACGGAGCAGGGCTGGTGAACCTGGGGACTCTGGGCTTCTCCAGCTGTCACTGTGAGGATGAGCTCCCCCCTTTCTCAAACCTAGTGCTACAGAGCATTCGGAGTCATCCTGACATGGTGGGACATGCTGACCGTGTCACTGTCATGACCAGGATAATGGTGATGGTGGAGCAGAAATGCTGTGCTCAGAGTGAGAAGGACTAGACGTGAAGGTGGTGGTGATGGTCATGGCGATGCTGGCTGTGGTATGGTAGTGATGGTGATGGTGGTGATCATGGTGGTGATGGAGATGATGGTGGTGATGGTGGTGATGATGGTGATCGTGATGGTGGTGATGGTGCTAGTGGTGGTGGGGAAGATGGTGATGGTGGTGATGGTGCAGGAGGTGATGGTGGTGA
>RCUC01156105.1:0-37463 GCA_003697995.1 Taxidea taxus jeffersonii | reverse complement strand
GGGACACTTTTGCTCATGGGGGATTTTCACTTCTTTCATGCTCCGGGTTCACACAAGAGCATAAGCAGATACTATCAGTAACATGCCTAAGTCGGTATTTGAGTGTACACGAGACAGCCCTCCCAATGATGCATAATTTTTTGTCTTCTCAGAATAATTTCTCTGTCTTTCACTGTGGATCAAAGCACTTGTAATGGCTATCTCCAACTTACTGTTGGGGGAAATGTAATTCCAACTCAGCACTGAAGTCAGGTGACTCATTCTGTCCTCATATAATTCAAGGAAAATGCATTGCTCATTTACTCTGTGCATGTCCCTGCAAGAGGCCCTATGCTATTCCTGGAAGTATGGTGGATTACATAAGCTGAAAATCCTTCCTTCAGAACACCAAGAAAGGCTGGATAAAAATTCTTAAAAATTCTTTTAGTTGATGAGGGCACCTGGGTGGCTTAGTCGGTTAAGCGTCTGCCTTCAGCTCAGGTAGTAATCCCAGGGTCCTGGGATCAAGTCCTGCATCGGGCTCTCTGCTCAGGGTGGAGCCTGCTTCTCCCTCTGCCTGCTGCTCCCCCTGCTTGTGCTCTCTCTCTCTGTCAAATAAATAAATAAATAAAGTCTTTAAAAAAAAAAAAAGGATCCTCCCCTCCTCTGCTTTCTACTGTAAACCAGTTTGTGTTTGATTTTATGTTCATTACATCAAAAGCATCCTACCTGATCTAATATTCTAAAAACCACATCTTGGGTAAAAAAAAAAAAAAGTCACTTCATTCACTAATTTATTCAATAAATATTTATCAAGTGCCTACTATGTGCAGCCCTGTACTGGAAATGCAATGTTGGGCAAAAACCACACTTTGTCCTTAAGTGTTTAAATAGAAATGAGTTTCTTTAAAAAAAAAAAAGATTTATTTATTTATTGAGGGGAAGGGGCAAAGGAAGAGGGAAAAAGAGAATCTCAAGCATACTTCCTGCTGAGCTGAGCGAGGAGGCCCTCACCGCGGGATGTCTTGACTCATGAGATCATGACCTGAGCTGAAACCAAGAGTCAGACACCCAACCAAGTGAGTAAACCAGGCATTCCCCTCATTTATTTTTTTCAGAGAGAGAGAGAGCACAGCAGGAGGGGCGGGAGAGGGAGAGAGAATCTTAAACAGACTCCCCACTTAGCACAGAGCCTGACATAGGGCTCAGTCCCACGACCCAGAGAGCATGACCCAAGCCAAAACCAAGAGTCAGCCACTTAACTGACTGGGATGTGTCTCCATCAGGTGAGGCTTGATCCAGAGCTCAGCCAAGGACCTGATTCTTTTTTTTTTTTAATTTAAGCTTTTTTATTTAAACATATAATGTAACCCCACCACCCTCTCCCAAACTCTCTCCCCCCACCACCCCCCTCAGTTTGTTTTATGACATTAAGAGTCTCTTTTGGTTTGTCTCCCTCCCGATCCCATCTTGTTTCATTTTTTCTTTTCCTACTACCTTAACCCCCACCCCCGTTGCATCTCCACTTCCTCATATCAGGGAGATCATGTAATAGTTGTCTTTCTCTAGTTGACTTATTTCGCTAAGCATAATACGCTCTAGTTCCATCCATGTCGTTGCAAATGGTAAGATTTCATTTCTTTTGATGGCTGCCTAGTATTCCATTGTATATATATACCACATCTTCCTTATCCATTCATCTGTTGATGGACATCTAGGTTCCTTCCATAACTTGGCTATTGTGGACATTGCTGCTATAAACATTCGGGTACACGTGCCCCTTCGGATCACTACGTTTGTATCTTTAGGGTAAATACCCAGTAGTGCAATTGCTAGGTCATAAGGTAGCTCTATTTTCAATTTTTTGAGGAACCTCCATGCTGTTTTCCAGAGTGGTTGCACTAGCTTGCATTCCCACCAAGAGTGTAGGAGGGTTCCCCTTTCTCCACATCCTTGCCAGCATCTGTCATTTCCTGACTTGCTCATTTTAGCCATTCTGACCTGTGTGAGGTGGTATCTCATTGAGGTTTTGATTTGTATTTCCCTGATGCCCAGTGATGTGGAGCACTTTTTCATGTGTCTGTTGGCCCTCTGGATGTCTTCTTTGCAGAAATGTCTGTTCATGTCCTCTGCCCATTTCTTGATTGGATTATTTGTTCTTTGGGTATTGAGTTTGCTAAGCTCTTTATAGATTTTGGATACTAGCCCTTTATCTGATATGTCGTTTGCAAATATCTTCTCCCATTCTGTCAGTTGTCTTTTGTTTTTGTTGACTGTTTCCTTTGCTTTGCAAAAGCTTTTGATCTTGATGAAGTCCCTATAGTTCATTTTTTCCCTTGCTTCCCTTGCTTTTGGCGTTGTTTCTAGGAAGAAGTTGCTGTGGCTGAGGTCGAAGAGGTTGCTGCCTGTGTTCCCCTCAAGGATTTTGATGGATTCCTTTCTCACATTGAGGTCCTTCATCCATTTTGAGTCTATTTTAGTGTAAGGAAATGGTCCAACTTCATTTTTCTGCATGTGGCTGAAGGACCTGTTTCTTAATCTTCACTTCTCTACGCTCTCAGTGTAGGCTCCATCTCCAGGGAGGTTTCTCCTTGTGCGGTACTGGAAACACAGACCACTGTAAGAATGTTGAGCCTAAGGAGGTAGTAGGGAATGAAGGCGTGTGTGTTGGAAGGGATGGCAGAATGGAAACCAGGAGACTTCTACTGGATCTGCCATCCAGAGTTCAGGACTCACTGCTGCTGCTGCCACCACTGCTGTCACCACAGATGCCCCATACCCTTGGAGAATTGACAAGGAAAGCTGGAGCCCAGCTCGTGTACATTCCCCTGAGCACAGACGCTTCCTTGTCAGCTCGTTCTGTCACAGAAGGATGGCCTTTTCCTCCCTTCCATGTTCCAAATCCTGCACCACAATTCATCAGTCACTGGCAGAACTCAAATTATGCCCCGAATCTTAACTCCGTAGAAATATGGAAAATGTGATTTTAACCTTCCATACATTATAACCCAGGGGATAGGGAGACATAGAAGGGAGTGAGAATGAAAGCTAAATAAAAATTAACAATATCTTGTGCAGCCCACTGCTTCAGTTAATAACTTTTTTTAAAAGAGTTTTATTGAGATGGAATTAATGTAACCATACAATTCAGCCACTTAAATTGCACAATTTAATTTTTGGTACGTTATTAAAAATTACAAAATGTGTGATTTTGTTTTGCTGTGTTTTTTGTTTTTGAGAGGAGAAAGGAGAAAGAAAGAATGCGCATGCACTAGCAGGGAGGGGAGAAGCAGGGGGCAAGAATTCCAAGTGGGCTCCATACTCAGCTCGGAGCCCATATGGGCTCCATCTCAACCCTGAAAATCGTGACTTGAGTCGAAATCATGACTGGGCCACCCAGGCATCCCACTGCTTTGCCTTGTTTTAAAGATATTCTGTGATTATCAATCCTTGGAATGTGCGGTTGTTTAAAAAAGGGAGGATCAGCTTGTGTTTAGTAAATTTACCTTTGGCCATCTTTTTCAAATCTTGAAAAACAGTCAAAAGAATCACATACACAATTTAGTTTAGGTAGTGACTATTTTTTAAAAAAGAAACGTTTTTTTATTTGCAGTAGTTCTGAACTCTGTTGAGTTTGCCCAACTGCTTTCTACCATGGTGGTACCTGCTTTCTTTCATGTGACAGTTGGACTGCTTACTTCTGTACCGCTTTATTTTGTTTCTAGGGTTTATTCAATATTTCTGGTTTACTCAATTTTGGTGGTTTGTTTCAAATACTTTAAAGTCAAAAAGAGCACATGGGACTCATCCTCCATTCCTTCCTTCAAATGAAAACATGCTTATCCTGCCCTCTAATCTTTACACCCATTGCTACATGATGTTCCTTCCTCTTCTCTTTTAGTCACAAATTCTACCTTAAGACACTCTAACCTAAAGACTATCTTATAACATTAACCACCAGCAGCAAATCTCATACAAAAGGAAAGGATAACGCAATTAAAAGAAGTTCATTAATACCCACAAAAACAAAGCAAGGACGAAAAATGTATAGCTTCTACGGCCCTTTATTCTGCAATAGGAAATGAGACCATAGTTGGTGTTTATTACTTCCTTATTCATTGTTCTCTTTGCCCTCAGAAATCTTCCCAGCCAGCATGGTGACACAAACCTTCAGTCCTGAAGGATTTGAGTCCCAAACAGTCCTGCCTTGTTGAAAGGCTATAGATTTCCATTAACATGTAACACTGAGCAGGGAATTACTAGAAGCAACTTTGGAGGAACTCCTGGGTTGAAGATATGCTTGTCCCTGACTCTGTTGTGTGGCTGCATCACTATGTTCCCTTATCGTTCCACGCAGCCGGTTTGGGAACCCCCTTATTTCCTTGCTGGCCTGATGACATCATGATCCTTGCAATATCCAGATGCAGTTTCAAATTCCTATTCAAAGAATTGTGTGTCCCCTAGTGGAAACGCAGCCTGATGTCATAGGAACAGGAAGCACTATTTTGCAAGTACTAACAAGGTTTATTTTTTTATTTTATTTTTGAAAAGATTTTATGTATTTATTTGAAAGAGAGGGGGCATGAATGTGGGTGCACAAGCTGGGGGAAGGGGCAGACGAAGAAGGAGAAGCAGACTCCCCACTGAGCAAGAAGCCTGATGCATGGCATGACCCTGAGATCATGACCTGAGGGAAAGTCAGGTGTCTAACTGATTGAGCCACCCAGGTGTCCCAAACTAGGTTTAATTGTGGGACACACCCTCTCACTTTTACTGTTTCCTGAGTTCATGTGTCCTGGCCATGAAAAAAAACAGCAATTTGGTTTAGAACATACACTACCCATGAAGGGCAGCACACCCTGCTTGCTAAGTGCTGTCTCCCACTTGGGGCTGTAGCTGAGTCTTCATTATTCTACCCTACTGTCCAATGTGGTCAGTTACTTGGGGTAATGAGGTTCATAATAAAGTCATTGATTCCTATGGCAGTCACTTTTTCCTCTGTAAAATGGGTCTCTTAGTGAGCAAGGTATTAAGAATGTCCACCAATGTTGATGCTAGCAAAAGCACTGCTGGAAGGAAAAGCAAATCTATATCTGCATTAAATGTTTACCCCTCAGAGGGCAAATCCCTGCCCACTCCCTGATGAAAGGGTCCTGGCATTACCTGTCTGCCACAAAGTGGCCGGCTGGTCTCCCTTGGTGAATGATCCTCTCCACTGGGGCCCAGAGTTGGTCCTTGATGTGAGAATGTTGGGTGCTCAGCAGCCAGATCAGCCTTGATGAGAATTTCATGTTGGTGAACTCAGGTACGTCATATGTTCCTACTACCACAGTCTTCTCATTCCTTGAACAAGCACCGGCGTGGCTAGGGAAAAGACTGACAGATGTGATATCTACAGAAGTCTTCCTGCCCACCTGCTTCTCAAAAGCCTCCTCAAAAGCGGATGCCTTCAATGAACATTCACAATATGCTCCTATTCTGTGTCCAACTGGTCTACCCATATCATTTTCCTCCAGTCACCTTTACCACCAGTCCTCTAATGTGGTTCCTTCCAAATCTCTGACTATCCAGCTAACTTGCTAGATGCTGGTTTTATCTAAGCCACTAGCTTCCTCTCTTCCCACATGACAACTAAACATACTACTCAAGGTTTTGTCCATGGGGAGGATTTCCTTTCTCCACTATCCTTTAGGGCCACCTCGTAGAGGGGCTGTTGTAGTACATCAGTCCATTTCTGATGAATGCCAGTGTACTGTGCTGCATGCAACTTTTCGTTTCTCAGTCACCCGGTCACAGGGAACCTTCCATGAGCTCAGTGATGTGGGTTGACAGAGCTTTTCTTTTCCTTTTTTTAAATGGCAACTTGTCGCTGATACTGCCATTGCTGCTGCCACAGCCACCACACACCCACAAAACTGGCAAATGGTCTCTTGCAGATTCCTGCCATTGCTGGAGTTTTTGTCATTTGGAAATTCCCCAAAAAGATGGCTCTATCTCCTATCATCCTTACAAACCTTCCACCAGTACTTCACATTTGTGCAATTTAAATCATGCCCAGGACATGAGCTATAAAGAAAATAGAGTGTCGGGGCGCCTGGGTGCTCAGTGGGTTAAAGCCTCTGCCTTCAGCTCAGGTCATGATCTCAGGGTCCTGGGATCGAGCCCTGCGTAGGGCTCTCTGCTCAGCAGGGAGCCTGCTTCCTCCTCTCTGCCTGCTTCTCTGCCTACTTGTGATCTCTCTGTCAAATAAATAAATAAAATCTTAAAAAAAAAAAAAAGAAAATACAGTGTTCAGCCATTGATAGCTTGAAATTCCAGGGGGATTTAGGTGAGAAATGGGGAGGGACTCCTTGAGCTGAAGCCAAATACTGAACGTATATCCGAGTCCATCTTGGCACCACTGCACTCCTTCACTCTAGCTAAGATGCTGAGGGTACAGACTTCTGGTTCTAATCCAAGTTGTCCTGCTTCCTGACTGTGTTAACGTCTCTGTGCCTCAGGCCTCAGTTTTCTCATCTGTTAAATAGGTATAGCAATGGCACCTACTTGTCAGTATTGTAAGTCCTCAGCACTCAATCACCGTGTCTGTTTCTTACAAACCGAGGACTACTTAGTGGGGCTTTGGTAGGAAAACTCCACGAGGTCCCACAGGGTGCAGGTGTCTAGTGCTTAGAACTGCGCTGGCAAGTACCTGTTGAATGAATGGATGGATGGATGGAAACTGACCTAAGGAAGGCTATGTCCCCAGGGCTCTTCACCCCGCAGCCTTGTAAAAGTGAGGAGGTAGCAGGGTGAAGAGGGGACACACTTTGGTGTTTTACAGACCTGACCTTGAGTTGAATCCTGGCTTTGCCACTTAGGAGCAGCAGGACTGTGGGCGAGTTAATTTACTCAGTTTCTTTGATCGTGAAGTGGAGCGGATAATATCCACCTTGGCCGACCGCGGGCGCTGGGGGCCCCGGGTGTGCTCGGGTCCTCCCCGCTGACGGATCTCGCACACGGGGCGGGGCAGAAACAGACGCGGGAGCCGGGGTGGGCACAGACGCGGGAGCCGGGGTGGGAGGGTAGGAAGGTCCCTGCGCGCCTGGCGGCCACCGGGCAACACGTGGGTGCGAGCGCGTCCGGCGCGAACTCCGAGCTCGGTTCCAGTTTCGTGCGATCCCCGAGCGGGAGGGGGCCGGGAGCCGCCGCGGAAGGCGGAGCCCGCGGGGAAAACGAAAGCGAGAGTGAGCGGCCCGGACCCCGCAGACGCTCGGCGGCGGCGGTGCGGGTGAGCGGGCATCTGCGCGTGCGGGGAGCGCGGGGGGCTTCGGGGAGGGGAGAGCGCGCGGGCGCGGCCAAGGGCGAGTCCCCGCCCGGGGCGTGGACGCGGGTGAGAGGCCCCCGGCCAGTGGCCCGGCCGCGCGGGAGCGCTGTCCGAGGCCCGCAGCCGAGGTGCGGGGCCCTTGCCAGAGCCCGGAAACGATCGTGCAGCGCGCTGGGGTCTGAAATCCATCCCCCCCCACCCCGCCCCGCGAGGAATTTCTATAAGAGCAAGTAACGAGTTTCCCCAGCTGGAGTGGCGGGGTGTCGGGGTGGCGAGGTGGCGGGAGATCTAGCGGAAAACAGTTGGGAAATATGACAGAAGGGAAATATGGAGGCCTGGATTTCCCATAGATTGACTAAATAGGCCCTGGCTAAAAATCTCCTGCCTACACAGCTGCAGTTGTTTCCCAATTGCCCTGACTTAGCGCACCCCATCCCACCCCTTACCCCCGCCCCAACCCGTACCACCCTGTCCCCAATATCTTTTCTCAGCGCTGCAGCTGCCGAGGGGGTCCTTTAAGTCAGAACAGGACACTCTTCTGCTCGGATCATCCTAGTAGCTCACCATCTCGTCAGAATTCCATCAGTGGGGGTGCCAGGGTGGCTCCGTTAAGCCACGGATTCTTGATTTCTGCTCAGGTCATGATCTGGGAGTCATGACATGCAGCACAGCCCCCAGCCATCTGGAGCCTCCCTGCCTCCCGCCAAGTAGAGCCAAGAGCCTGCTTGGGATTCTCTCCCTCTGCCTCTGCCCCCAGCTCATGCGTGTGCTCTCTCTCAAATAAATAAATTAATCTTTGGGGCACCTGGGTGGCTCAGTGGGTTAAAGCTGCTGCCTTCGGCCCAGGTCATGATCCCAGGGTCATGGGATCGAGCCCCGCATCGGGCTCTCTGCTCTTCAGACAGCCTGCTTCCTCCTCTCTCTCTGCCTCTCTGCCTACTTGTGATCTCTGTCAAATAAATAAATAAAATCTTTAAAAAAAATTAATTAATCTTTTAAAAAATCAGTACATGGCGCAGACAAGGCTCCTTGCTCTCTCCACTGTGACCAGACCGGCCTCATTGTTGTTTTGGGATACTGGGAAATACATGTCTGCCTCTGGGCCTTTGCACGCCTGTTTCTCTTTCCTGGAAAGCTCTTTCTTCCCCGAGATGCCTGCATGGGTCATTCTTTTGCTTTACCTTGTACTTCTAGCAGTGGCATCTAATCAGAGCAGCCTTCTCTGAACAACCAGCTGTGTAAAAGAAACCCCGCCCTTCCCTGCTTGTTCCCCCCTTACTCTGCTTCAGTTCCAACATAGTTTTCAGCCAGTGACATTGTTTTATGGATTTGTCTGTATTCCTCCTCTAGTAAGTTCACAAGAGCAAGGTTTTGTGCACTGGTACCATCCCAACCCCTAGAAGTAATAGGTTCTTATTAAATATCTATTTAATGAATGGCAATTTCTAAATTCTCTTTTGAATTAGGGAATAATGAGACTTTCTGTTGACTGTGATTTCTTTAGTACTTAAAATGGCTCCCAAAGGAGAGCTAAAAGGTAAACTCTGCTGTCAAGAGCTTAGAATTTGGGGCAGATTCTGCTCTTTTTCACTTTGCTTAGTTGAACCTGAAGATCCATAACCCTGGACCTGTAGTTCATTCATTGAACAATCAGATACTAGTTGAATGCATGTTGTAGGCCAAGTATTGTGCAAGACCTGGAAGGAGCGGCTTCCTCAGGGAGCTGGTAGCTGGCCAGAAGGGACAGAGGCCACAAAGTAAGACGAAGAAGATGGACACATAACACCTGTTAGTGATTTTTGCTGGAAATTTTCTTTAGGAAAATGAGAACAGAGAATCAAAACAAGATTTCTTGACAGTAGTTGAAAAGAAACCTGATGTTTCTTTTTTTTCCAGACTTGGAAGTATTTTTTTCAAACCGGTTAATTCAGCACTTTCTTAGTTTGCACATATATTTCACTTAAATTTGAGCTGGCTGGTCCTTCTGTTGATCGGTAGTTACTTAACATTAAAAGTGCTGAGGGCTTAGAGTGGATGATAGAACTTCAGGTTATAGTTGCTAAGGGCTCTTGCGTGACTGCTCTTCTGATATCTGTGATCCCCTCCCAGCCTAATGTATGGTCTCATGGTTGTGACCAAAGTAGATGACACTGGTTCCTAAAAATAATGGTACAGCTAAAGATCCTTATCAATGACCCTTGGGCCAGGCATGTTCTGGTATTCAGAGAGTTTTGGATTTTAGCAAGGTAAGCCAGCATAAATCCTGTCTATTTTAGAATGTTCTCAGGAGAATTTGGGGGCAGCCCTTTAGAATAAAACAATTTATGTAGTGAAACGTATAAGTGTATAACAAAGTATCGTGAAAACTATAAATAGCTCATGTCAGCTCAGGTCTAGACAGGGGGCTACAAACCCATCAAAAACATAACGAAAGGAAAAATGAATCTCCGTTTTTAGTGCTTTTTGGATTTCAGAATTGCAGACCAGGAGCACCATTTATTGAGGGGAGGACTCTGCTGGATGTTTTTAGTCTGATTTCTCCCCCACAACAACCTCTGAATCTGCTGTTTTTATTCCTGTCTTCAGGTCACAAAGGAAAGGTTCGGAGAGGATCTAGCCCAGATCAGTGTGACCTCTAGTATGACTATCTCCACGACACTGATCAGTAATGTGACGGCTTTGCCTTTGTGCAGACTCTAGATACTCCAGCTGCCATCATTGCTCACCCAAACCACGGCAGCAGCCTCTGCTTGGTCTCCTTCCTTCTGCTCATGCTCTGCTCCACTGCCCGCACTTGTCCCTGCCCCCAGACCCTATTCTTTACATAGTGTCAGAGTCATGACTAGAAACATAAATCCACTCACATTCCTCCTCTACTTAGAAAATGTCCAGTAACTTCCTGTTGCAATTGGAATACCATCCATTGATTCTGACCATGACCTACAAGGTCTATGTGCATGGCCCTGACCCCTCTGACTTATTTCCTACTCTTTCCCCCTCATTCACTGGGCAGCAGTCCCCTTCTTTTTGTTTTCCCCTCAAAGGCCATGCTGGTTCCTGAGATACTCTTCCCCCATCTCTTGGTATAATGAACTTTCTCATCATTCAGTCTTCATTTAAAATTGCCTCCTAAGAAAGGTCTTTTGTGAACACTATGTTTAGGACCGCCTCCCCTCTATCTTTGTCCCTGCCTACCAACTCACCCTCCTATGCCACACCCCTGTTTAATTGCATTATAACACTTCTGGCCATCTGGTCATCATATGTCCGCTCCTGTTATCTGTTTCTGTGCATGGTCATTTTCTGTCTTCCCTCAGTGGAATGCAGGTCAGGTGTGAATTTGTCTTGTCCACATCTGTATTCTCATTATCACAATAATGCCTGGCACTTGCTGACCATCCATTGAATAAATGAAGAAAGGATGCATGGAAAACAGCAGATGAAGAAAAGGGAGACGACGAGGGGGTTTCGAGTAAAATATTTAATTTTAATGAGTCATTCTTTCATTTTCCTATACACCATCCAAGTGGTCAGCATTTCCTGCTTGCCACTGGGTATTAGTGATACAAAAGGAGTAAGGCATAGAACCTGCTTCCCAAATTGCTCACTGACTGGGCTGTTATGGGAGCTGGGCAAGATGGAGTGGCGGGCCCTTGGAGAAGGACTGGCTGCCCCCCAACATCAAAGAAAATGTGGGAGCCTCACATGGTGGGAGTTGCCTGGTGAACTGAAGGTGCAGATACTGCATTCAAAAGCAAAGAGACAAGCATGTGACAAGTCATGCAGGTGGGGGAGGTCTGCAGATATTCATTCATTGATTATGGAGCCCCTATTCTAACAGCCTGGCCCCGTCCCTCTCATAGCTCATGGACTCTTTTGGAAGGCAGTCAGTTATATATGCAATTGCAGGAAAGGGGACAAGAGCTGTTGTGGAGCACGGGAAAACGACCTCTTCCAGGGTGTCTGGGAAGTGACATCTGAGCTGAAATCTGTAGGAAACAGGAATTGACCAGACGAAGGCAGTGCATGGGGCAGAGTCAAGAGCATTTCAAGGAGGCAGCCTACTGGACAGAAACAGTTGAGTTAAGAAATAGTCAGGGATAGAGGTGTTCTTTTGATAACCATCATTGTGTAGGTAGAATTTAAAGCCCTAAGTCTAGAGGCAATCACCAAGAGAGTGTGGGTTAATAAAGCAGAGAGGAGATCTAAGAACAGAGCCCTGGGGCACTAGACTATTTAGAAGAAATATCTGTTTAGGTCTTTGCCAGTTTTTTTACTTGGGTTGTCTTTTTGTTGTTGAGTTGTAAAAGTTCTTTATATATTCTGGATACTGGACTCTTATCAGATATATGAATTACAGATATCCCTTTCTATAGATTTTCATTTTCTTCATAGTGTTCTATGTGACACAAATGTTTTATTTTTTTAAAAGATTTTATTTATTTATTTATTTATTTATTTGAGAGAGAACAGAGATCCAGGACCCTGGGATCATGACCTGAGCTGAAGGCAGACGCTTAACCACCTGAGCCACCCAGGCACCCCTGTTTTTACTTTGGATAAAGCCCAATCTCTCTGTTTTCTTTCGCTGCTTGTGCTTATGCTGTCATTGCAAAGATTCCATTGCCAAATCCAAGATTCTGAAGATTTACCCTTATGTTTTTTTCTAAGAGTTTCATAGTTTTGGATCCTATATTTAGATTCTATGTTTTTTTAGATTTTCATTATGACTTAAATCATTGCTACCCTCGTGGTCTAATGAAACCCGTAAACCAGGGTCATAATTTATCCAGGTAAATTTACCTACAATTGACTAGTGCAAAGGGAAGATTTTTGGGATTTCATAGGGGAATTTGTTTCTGTATAGGGAAATCTTTAATGATTTCATAAACTTCACCTTACATATGTACTCTCGACCTTTTTCTTCTCAACATGAAGAATTCTGATTCTACTTGTGTAGCTCAAGCAGGTAAATAAACCTGTACCTGACCCTTACCGAAAGCAGAGAGCAAAGTGGAAGAGAAAGACCCCTTTCCTTTTTTGGCCAGTTGAGTTTCAAAAGCAGAAAATTTTGGAGAAATTCGCCTAGTATACAAATCATGAAAGAAAAAGATTTTGTGGAACACCTGGGTGGCTCAGTTGGTTAAGCAGCTGCCTTCAGCTCAGGTCATGATCCCAGCGTCCTGGGATCGAGTCCCACATCCGGCTCCTTGCTTGGCAGGGAGTCTGCTTCTCCCTCTGCCTGCCTCTCTGTCTGCCTGTGCTCGTTCGTTCTCTCTCCCTCTGTCTCTGACAAATAAATAAATAAAATCTTTAAGAAAAAAAAAAGATTTTTTAAGAAAGTTTTCTCTGGATTTATGTGGGGCTGAGATGAGCCTTAGAAAGAAGATTCTTCTTATCCTGTTTTGTCTCCTCACCTTGGGTTGGGAAAATCAGGTTAAATATGTTCTGTGTCACTTTTTTCAAACATATCTTCTGTTCTAGGTTACTAGAAGAAATGGCCAATGAGCGTCCACCAAGTTTTTCTATAGAAGAACTTAATACGTACTGTCAGAAGCACAACTTGGTACTTAGATATTATGAACTGTCTAAGAAAGGACCTGCACATAACTTAAAGTAAATTGCTATTTTTTAAAAGATTTTTTTATAGTATTATCTCGACCCAATGTGGGGCTTGCACTTAAACTCCGAGATCAAGAATTGCATGCTCTACTGAGTGAGCCAGCCAGGCGCCCCAAATTGCTTTTGAAAAAAGGTATATCTCTGTAAAATATGAACTGGAAGAGTGGCAACTTTGGCACCATTTTAGAGTCAATAATTTAGCTCTACAGCAAAGATGATGTGCTATTTTGCTGTTTGTGTGTCACTGCTTAAATTCTACATTGAACCAGTTAAAACTTTCAAGGTCACAGGAAGCAGTGATTGGAACACTTGTCCTTAGAAAATGCATGAATTTTATAACATTTTGTGAATATTGTCTTTGTAACCAGGTTTACATTTCAAGTTATCATAAATGAGAAAAAATACTCAGAAGCTGAAGGTAAATCAAAGAAGGAGGCCAAAAATGCTGCTGCCAAATTAGCTATTGAAAAACTTAACAAAGAAAGCAAGGTGAGTAAATGCCGTTTTTAATTTTACTCTGGGAGAAAACACCCACAGACAGAGTAAAGCCATTCACAGGTTCTCTTCCATTCAGAAGTTCAGTCTTTTTCCACCATTTCTGTAGAGCCCTGAGTGAGAGGTTCACCTAGGAAGTAGCCGACAAACCTTGCCAATACCTATTTAGAGTGCCAGCAGTAGCGACCGCCTCTGAAGTTGAGTGAGTGGGAAAGGCGAAAGTGAGAAATGAGCTGGCAGGAGCCCCTCCCCCCACTAAGGAATGGAAGGACAGTGGGAAGGAAGAACAAAGGACAAAGAGATGGAAGGACTGTGGGGAGGATGACAGATGAGCAGGACAGGTAATGGAGAACCAACATTCGTGGAATTGGTTTCCCAGAGGCCGAGACCAGAGTAAAGAGTACAGAGAAAGCTATCTGAAGAGATTCCAGTCAAAAGTGCTTCCGAAATAAAGGAAGACTTCAATGCAGATATAAATAACTCAACAGATACACAAAAATACAGAGCTGCCAACAATGTCAATCATTGGGAAAGTCCTGAACTCTAGGGATGATGAGAAAATCCTATAAGCATCGAGGCAGATAAAGGAAATTATTTAAAATGTAAAAATGAAGAAAAAAATATCATGCTGTCCGCAGCATCGTTTCAAACCACCGGATAACAGAGAACTGGCAGTAAAATGAGACAAGCAGTCATTTACATGTGGGGCCAAAGAAGATCTTTTCTCAGACATTGAAAATCTTGAAAACATTGACTTTTAAGATACTTCCCTGAAAAGTCTTCCTCAAGGATGTCACCCTTGTAACAAAACTGGGAAAAGTAAATCTGGCAAGGTTACAAACTCACAGAATGTTAATGAGCTAGAAAAATCAAATCAAGAAGTTAGGAAAAGAACAATGGAATGCCTTTCCCCCAAAAAAAAGCAGAAGAAAGAAAATAATAACAAGGCCAAACGTTAATGTAAAAGAAAACCAAGAAACAATAAAGAAGGTCGGTAAAACCAAAAGTTAATTCTTTGACAAGATTAATAAAATAGAAAAACTTTGGACGGGGTTTTGTCAGATTAGGAAAAAGGTACAGATAAGAATGGTGGTGTTATATTCCTCTTTCCCAATAAGGTATGATCCAGGATACAGCTTTGCTTGCATATTGGTTATCTTGTTTTTTGAGATTTACAAAGGCTGAAGTGAGGTAGACAGTGTTGTAGTATTTTGCATGGATAAATGGGGAAGTTGACTACTTTGTTTTTCTGTAGTAAACTATAAAAGGATGGTTCCTTTCCTATTGTTATCTTTTTTCTTGTGGATTTTTTCTGGTAGAAAAAGACATAGACTTTTACTCAAGAAGATAGTAGACTAGGGCAATACATAAAATCTAAGTTGTCTTTCAAATTATTCATAGTAATTTTATTAGAGGAAATGAAATGGTTAAATCTTTGTTTTCATCTGTATTAAACAAGATTTTTTTTCTTTGTAGGCAGTTAGTTCTTTATCACTGACAACAACAGATACTTCAGAAGGATTAGGAAGAGGCTCCACTGAGAATTTCATAGGCCGTTTGAATAGACTTGCCCAGAAGGAAAAACTCTCTGTAAATTATGAACAATGTGAATTGAATGAATCTGGGCCAGAAAGGTGAGATGTAGTTCAGCTTTTCCTTCTGTTTCATTGTATCTAAGCAATAGAATGGGGTTGTTTTCATGTCTAATTTTCCAGAAATATTTGTCCTCCTTTTGGGGGCCTTTTTCATGGAAGCTTTTATATGACTTACACACAACTGGTCATCTTTATAATTAAAATATTTAATTGCTGAAGAGTTGGGACCCATATATCTTAATGGATGAAATCTGGGGAATCCTTTATTTCTGAGGTATATCTGGATGGTTTAGTCTGCAGGAGACCTAAGAGAGAATGGGGTGCCCTGCTGGGGGAGGGGTGTGTGGAGATGTTTTCCACTGTGACCTGTGGGAGTGGCTGTATGACAAAGACTGGACCACACGTGTAGGTAAAATGACTCTCTTTCACCATCATCAGATTAGAGAACCATTTGTCTAGGTGTTTGTCCTTCAAATTCAGTTAAATGGTGTCACTCTCTAGACAAATATCACATCTTAAAAGAAATGGGTTTTAGCCATAGGCTGTGAGGAGACCCAGATTTAAGGAATATGAAGGGTGGGACGGAGGAGAGCTTCAGAATTGCCAAGACTTTGGAAGTGAGGATAAAGAATGGATAGGAACTGGTAAAAGCAGAAAGCAAATGAGCCTGAAGGAAATTGTTTCTTGGCTACAACCAACCCATTTAATGCACGAGAGAGGAAAAAAAAATCTAAATAGCAAATAGTCCAAATAACCACTTCAGGATACTATCCTCTGAATTGACTCAGTTATGGATTTTTTAAACTCTAATGGCTTTTAGGCCAGAACCAGGAAGAGGAAAACAGAAGGTATTCTTTGGCATGAAAGAGTCCAAAGTGAATTGTGTGAGTCAATCTCAATAAAGTAGGAGGCTGTTTTATTGTTTCAGAGCTCACCTGTTTGCTTCCTTGGGATTAAACACTCTAATATGAGTTATCTAAAAGAGAGAAGACATCTACTTAGGGGTGCCTGGGAGAATAGGAGCCGTACACACCACCCAGTCACCCAATCTAGTTCTGCCTTCAGGGTCTAGCAGGGAAGACTCACCCTGGTTGGTTGTATTTGCCTCCATGGCCAATAGTACTGGAATAATTTTGAATTATTATATTGTAACTCCCTGAGGCTTACCAGGTCCATTGCTTTTCCACTTTAAATAGAGTTCTTCTATAATTGGATGCTTGCCTCACCACAAATATTCTTACATCTCATATGAGGAGGGCATGGATTTCATGGAGCTCTTGCACTATGGGGATTTCCTTAGGTCTGGGGACACATAAACAGGGACCAGAAAATCCTGAAGTTAGAACCAAATCTCTGATTTGCCCATTCCCTACAAAACACTGTAACCTTATTGTTTCTCTTGTAGAAGTCCTACTTTCCCAACGTAGGCTTTTTCTTTCCATTTGAGCATCTCTGAAAAATTCCCCAGATCTCTCTTCCTTCTCTACCTCTGTATCTTTTGACCTTTGAGGAATTTTTTTAAATCCCCATGAAGTTCCTTTTTCACCAGATCTTTTGGTGAAGCAACAAAGAGAAGTTGCCTGAAAAATGCAAGCTGAGACATCAACCAGTCCTGGTAATTCTAGCAAATCGACCAGCTATCTTATCAAAAATTTATATGCTACGAGATACAAACTGTAAACCTACCCATTAAGTTAGGGTGATTTTAAGGTCTTTGTTCATCTGTGTTTGTTTCCAAATCCTGAGTTAGATTTACTGGTGTTTTTTTTTTTTTTTTTTTTTTTGGTATTGGGTGAATATTCTTTATCGTTTCTCCTAGATTTTATTATAGATGCAAAATTGGACAGAAAGAATATGCTGTTGGTGGAGGTGCTACTAAGCAGGAGGCAAAACAGATGGCCGCTAAATTTGCATACGAGCAGATAGAGTCCGAGAAGACCTTCATGGTATGTACTGCCTTTGGATTTAACTTATAAATTTTAAGATTCTTTTTGAAGTTGATTTGACTAAGACTGCATTTAGATGATGCCAAGACAGCCAGTCACAGAGCAAAAGGATTCCTCCATTCTGTGTTTCACCAATGAGCCACAAGCCATGGGGCCCTGAGACCCCAGAGAGCAAAGTTCTGTTGGCAGCTCAGGGTTGTTGGGTGCTTTGGGTTTTTTGAAGGTTTTTTTATTTGAGAGAGTGAGAGTGAGTGAGAGAGAGACTATGGGCGGGGTCGAGGAGGGCAGAAAGACGGGGAGAGGGAGAAGCAGACTCCCACCCTGAGCAGGGAGACTGATGTGGGACTTGATCCCAGGGCCCTGAGATCATGATGTGAGCTGAAGGCAGACGCTTAACCCACTGAACCATCCAGGTGCCCCCAGGGTTGTTTTTTTATTTTTTTTTTAAAGATTTTTATTTATTTATTTGACAGAGAGAGGTCACAAGTAGGCAGAGAGAGAGAAGGAAACATGCTCCCTGCTGAGCAGAGAGCCCAATGCAGAACTCGATCCCAGGACCCTGAGATCATGACCTGAGTCAAAGGCAGAGGCTTTAACCCACTGAGCCACCCAGGCGCCCCGGGGTTGTTTTTTAAATCTAGATCAAGCATCCGTAAATAAATGTGGTAGTTAGCACACAGAGACTGAAACGTGTGGAGAAGTGATGTAATTGCTCTTAAAACTCCTAAGGCGTACTCTTTCTTTCAGAAAGAGGACTCAGCATCAAGTGATTCTTGGACTACTTTGCCTAGTGACTCCAGAAACAGCACTTTGGTGAAAAACATATCGTAAGTGTGGACAAACAGTGGTGATATTTAACAAATTTAGATTGCTGCCTGACAGGGCACATTTTTATGAAAATGCTTAACGTTTAAGGAGAATTTAGAGAAAAAAATTCTAATCAACAAAAAATAGGCAGAATTGACCAACTGATAATGATCCCCCTTTCTTCTAGTGCTTCTAAATCACCACTTGAAAATGATTCCTCACCAAATGCACCTGAAAGAAATTGTAACGGCAACAGTGTCAACAATTCTTCATCTCCTCTGGTACAGTATTAGCCTCTAGCTTCCTGATAATCTTTTTCTCCATTGTGTTTCCTCATTTAAAAATTGCCTCCAGTCATCAACTGTAATTTTTCCACTTTTATCTCATATACTCTTATTTCCTATTAATATGTGGCAGCATTTTGGCTTTTTCCTTTCTTTATTTTTTTAAGATTTTATTATTTATTTATTTATTTATTTATTTGTCAGAGAGAGAGAGAGCGTGAGCCCACAAGCAGGCAGAGCGGTAGGCAGAGGCACCCGATGCAGGATTCGATCCTAGGACCCTGGGACCATGACCTGAGCCAAAGGCAGCGGCTTAACTGACTGAGCTGCCCAGATGTCCCTTTCCTTTCTTTATTAACCCCCGCTCCTCACATGCAAAATTTTTCCACTATTCAATTTCATCTTCCTCTCCCTACTCACTTTCATGTTTCCATATATCCTGTGATCTTGCTTATCTTCTGCCAATTGGACAGTACTTCATAATGTCCATTAATATTTAGTCTTGTTTTAGAAAAAAGTCAGGGGGCGCCTGGGTGGCTCTGTGGGTTAAAGCCTCTGCCTTCGGCTCAGGTCATGATCTCAGGGTCCTGGGATCGAGCCCCGCATCGGGCTCTCTGCTCAGCAGACAGCCTGCTTCCCTTCCTCTCTCTCTGCCTGCCTCTCTGCATACTTGTGATATCTGTCGAATAAATAGATAAAATATTTTTTAAAAATCAGAACTAAACTTAAAAACCAGATAATTTTTGTGGTGACGGTTCATGTCGCACAAGTGCCATATTTATAACAAACTTGAAACAAATCAATAAGAAAAAGAAGAGCAGCTCAGAAAAATGTGGAAAAGGATCTGAACAGAGCAATTCAGAGAAGAGATACCCATATAGGCAACAAAAATATGAAAAGATGCTTTACTGCATGGTAATAGGGAAAGTACAGATCAAAACAACAGTTAGGTACCTCTTTAAACGCATCACCGTGGCAAAATTGGAGACTGGCGATACTTAGTGTCGCAGAGTGGTGTTCGATTGTAACGACCATGTGCTGCGAGCGGAAGTATAGGTTGATACACCATTGCGGGGAACAGTTTGGCCATATGGAGCGAAGTGGAGGGTGTGGATGCCATGCCTTCAAGCAGTTCCTTCCTGGGGATGTCTCTTAGAGAAGCACTCCTATGTACGTGCAAAGAAACATATTTCTTGCAACCTCATTTGTAACAGGATGAGACTTAAGAAACAGTGTCCGTTAACAGCATGGGTACATTAATATGCTGTAGTCATCACACAGTGGGAAGTATTCTGAGCTCATAAACTCAGTTTGATGCTCCCCCCTCCGTGTCAACATATTCAAATTGGTAATACTACAAAACCTACCAGAATAAGAGTGAATGGGAATAAAGAACAGCTATGTGTAATTAACTTTTGAGATAGAGTGAAGATTCCTCTTTTTTTGCTAAATATTAAAATTATTAATTTGTGCTAAAAGTGAAATTATTAGCATTGCCATTTTTTCTTTTTCTTTTTTAAGCATTGCCATTTTTCTAAAAAAAGATTTTATTTATTTATTTGACAGAGATCACAAGTAGGCAGAGAGACAAGCAGAGAGAGAGAGGGGAGGAAGCAGGCTCCCTGCTGAGCAGACAGCCCAATGCGGGGCTCGATACCAAGACCCTGAGATCATGACCTGAGCTGAAGGCAGAAGCCTCAACCCACTGAGCCACCCAGGTGCCCCCATTGCCACTTTTAAAAA
Organism: Taxidea taxus jeffersonii; assembly: GCA_003697995.1. Classification (NCBI taxonomy): domain Eukaryota; kingdom Metazoa; phylum Chordata; class Mammalia; order Carnivora; family Mustelidae; genus Taxidea; species Taxidea taxus. The sequence continues at coordinate 17,686 of RCUC01156105.1, read as the reverse complement.
AAGATTTTATTTATTTGTTTGGCAGAGAGAAGGACAGCGAGAGAGGGAACACAAGCAGGGAGAGTGGGAGAGGAAGAAGCAGGCGTCCCAGTGATCAGGGAGTCCGATGTGAGGCTCCATCCCAGGACCCTGGGATCATGACCTGAGCTGAAGGCAGGCGTTTAATGACTGAGCCACCGAGGTGCCCCTAGCATTGCCATTTTTAACTGATGACCAGATAAGAAACACTTGGGGAATTATTTTAGACTGGAACCCTGAGCTCCATCTGAGTCTTTAGCACTGTGGAGGACTGTGATGCACGCCTTCTTATTGACACCCACTAGCCCGGGGTGGGGGAGGGGTCACTAGGGGGGCTGTGGTTCGTACTGGGGGAATCAGTGCTTCTGCTAAACTTGCCCTGATTGCTTTTTTGTCCGCCTTCCCCACTGCCTTATCTGTCTAGTTGCTGTAACAGTGAGAACTTTGATCTAGCCAAGTAAACTGAGAAGCAGGGCTTGATGAGAATACCTAAGTTAATGAGGCTTGTTCATCTAATGAGCCAGAAATATCACAGAACCATCTAGAAGCACAGGAGGATAAAGCAAGATAACTGATTTAATCATCTAAAGCTGTTTTTCATTTTCTTTTGTTCCAGAGCAATGTCAGAAGTAGTGAAAAGAAGGTGAAAAGGTGGGTATCGTGATGCAGTGCCCGTATTTGGAAATGAAGTTTTGTGTCAGACTTAGGTTGTTAACTTTATTTACCAGGTCTTCAGTATTTGTAGAGTACTGTATACCCTTCTTTGAGTGGAATTTCAGAAGTAGAAAGCGTGGTTAAGGATCCCAAAAAAGCTTGAAATCTATAAACAAGTGATTTTACATATGTAGAGAAGTCTTTGAATTTATGTACACACTGCGCTGTAGAGGAAAGGGCCTGTGGGGGTATCACTAGGTTAAGGGCACATTGGTTAAGGGCATTATTTTGGATGAGGCTGACAGAAGTGACCCTGGAGAGGCATTTTCCAGAGAACTGCATTATTTTGCAGACAGGCAGGTAGGGTGGGGATGGTGTAATGACTTGGGTAAGAAAAGGAAAAGATCAAAGGTTATATTAATAACGATGGATTGGTTTCTCGAACAGAAGAGAAAAACAAGGATATATAACTCTGAGTCATCAATGAGGACAGGATGGCAATAGGAGCCATAATGGGCCACCAGTATATTCTGAACCAGAGGAGATTTGTCAGGGAACGATGAGTCCTGATGTGGGTGTTTGGGTGGAGGGAGGAGAGGTATGTGTAAGGTGATCTGGCATCTTGGTTATCATGGCAGTGACAAGGGATGAGAAGAATGTGCAGGACAGACTGTATGGGAAGAGTGGACAGGATCTGAGGGAACAGAGCTGCAATAACTGGGTGAAGAGGAGGCAAAGGAGAAAGGATTTGAAGATTGGTCCTTATGGATGAGACACAGATGGGAATCATGCGCACTGATGGGGTTAAGGAAGTTCAAGACTTGAGGGCTTAGGGGGATGATAGCAATTTGAATATGTTTCGTTTTCAGTGGGGTTTGAACTTCCCAGAGCACATGGCTCACCACCCGCCGGGAATAAAGTACAAAGACCAGGAGCAAGATCTGTTTCCTTTGGTTTTGAGTCGGTAGGGGAGAAAGGAGAAGATGGTAGATCACCAACATTGAATGTGGTAAGGCAAAAAAAAAAAAAAAAAGGAATCAGGAAAGGAATGAAAAATTATTAGTGGACAGAGGAAAGGAATGAAAAATTATTAGTGGACAGAGGAGAACTGTCAGTATATTGTTTTATAAAAGAAAGGTTAACACGTTCTAGCCTGTAATTCTAATAGTGGACTCAGAATATAAAAAAACTAGTGCATGACATAAAGTTCTATTTTATTTGAGTTTTATTTGTTTTATATTCTTCTCTTAAATTTTAGAACTTTGGCACCTACCTTTAACTCTCCTGTGAGCAAAGAAAACAAGCACACTGTGGAAGAAAGGTAAGAGGGAAACCTGTAAAAAAGATCTGTTTAAGGATATGTTTGCTCATTTGACAGATCTTCTGAAGGCACTATTGTACATTAGCCAGATTAATTCTATTTCTCTCTGATCAGTTTATTCATTTTTTTTAGTACAGTCAGAACCCCAAAGGATCATTGTCTCTTGGAGAAGTAATGTTTAGATGAAACCAAGTGGAATGTGGTAAATGTAGATCTGTGTGATACTTATGTGAGTTTCTCTGACATCCATGGAATTTTTTAACATTGAAGATAAATATTTCTTTAAGCCAGTGATTTTTTTTTAAAAGACCCCCAAAAGAATCCAAATAGATCCACTTGAATCTGTTTTCCATTTTCCAGCTCCATTCCAGATTTCATGTTGAAAAGAGTTTCCTCTTGTGGTAGATTATGGGTTTGGGTTTGAACAAAATATCAAAAACAAACGTGAAGCCTATTTGCAACAGGAAGACACTGACCTCATATATACCTGGCACTGTGCTGGGCATTGGATCTAGAGTGGGAACAAATAGAAACAGCTTCTGCCCTCACAGAGTTTTGTGGGGATGATAATTACGTGAAAAATCTGTGATTATAATCTCTGGTCAGAGGTGTGAAGGGAAAGCAATGGACATGGTATAAAACGGAAATAGGACCCTTGGGTTAGTGTGAGGGGTGAGGCAAAGGCTTTCTGTGGTGTCACCCATGTGGGGGTGCCTGGAGGATGAGTTAAGCATGGGGAGATGGGGTCTGTGGCTTCACAAAAGCAGAGCATGCAGAAAAGTGAAGGTAGGAGAGCTATGTGAGTGTTCAAGGGGCAGAGGCTGTGTGTTTGGAGTGCGGTGAGCAAGGGCGTGGTGCCACCGGACAAGCTGGGGAGGGAAGCAGGAGGTCCCTTGTAGGCCATCGAAGGACTTCCTGGGGTTTGCTGAGAGCCAAAAGAGGCTTTTGGAGAGTTTAGGCAAAAGCAAAGAGACAGGCTTAGAGTTTCTCACCCTGCTTGCTGTGTGGCTCATGGATTGGAGTAAAGCAAGGAGAGGGAGTGGAGTGTGGAGCCAGCACGGCTCTGCAGGAGCCTGACGGGAGCTTGAACTGGTGTGAGGATGTTGGGGATGAGGAAAAGTGGGCACACATCTGTGATGTGTTTGGGCAGTGGAACTGCCAGGGCTTCATGATGGAATGTGGGGTCAGAGAGAGAGGGGAAGACCAGGTAGTTACAAACGTAGGTAGGCTCAGACACCATGGCTCACTTCTCTTATGATAGCTTGGTGGTCGCTGGGGAACCAGCATGACCACGTGATTTGTTATGTTGGGGGGGGAACTAAGCGGGGAGGAACTAAGACTTGGTGATTGAAAAGTTTCACTCTTCTTACTTAGAAGGGAGCGCCATGTTTGTTATACGGTCTGTCCTGCCAGTGACGTTAAGGGGAAGTGGAAGGGTGGGGTGGGGGTGGGGTGGGGGTGGGGAGGGGGCCCTGACCACGGAACTCAGAGTTAATGGTGGCGTTTCTCTTTTCAGGTTTGCTAACGATTTTACAGAAATAACACCGATTGGCTCAGGCGGATATGGTCAGGTTTTCAAAGCAAAGCACAAAATTGTTGGGAAGACTTATGTTATTAAACGTGTCAAATATGATAAAGAGTAAGTAGTACATGTTTGTTTCTTCGAATGAGAAGGTTTGTGAACCTGCACAATTCTTTTTTCAATGTCTCTCTCATCTTTGTTAGCAGATTATTTCCTTTTTTTCCTAGTCTTAAAAATGTCACTCTCTCATCAGGAGCTTGGCTTCCTCTAACACAACCCCATTTTACTGTGGTTATTTCAGTGAAAAAAAAAAATGAGCAGACCATTGTTCATTCTTTCAGTTCTGTCTTGATGAAAACTGAAGTTATGGAATCACCTAGTAAGCGGTGACCTTTGAGATTCTCTGGTCTCCTCTTCTTACTTTACGAATTAGGAGACTGAGACCCAAAGACGCGAACTGATTTGTCAGAAGCACAAGCTAGTTGGTAACCGTCCCATTTGTCTATTATTGCATTATACGCCATGTCAAAATGTAGTGGCTGAAAAAGAACAGGTATTATTATCTGTCACTGTCCTGTGAGTTGGATATGCGCATCTGGGCCATCCCCACATGGGATCTGTTACGCATTTTTAGTCAGAAGTCATCAGAAACCTTGGGGGTGCCTGGGTGGCTCAGTGGGTTAAGCATCTGCCTTCGGCTCAGGTCATAATCTCAGACGCCAGGGATCGAGCCCCGCATTGGGCTCCCCGCTCAGCGGGGAGTCTGCTTGTCCCTCTCCCTCCGACCCTCCCTCAACTCATGCACTCTCCTCTCTCCCTCTCTCTCTCCCCCTCTCCCTCTTTCACAAATACATAAATAAAATCTTTTATAAGAAAAGAGTCATCAGAAAGCTTGTCCAGGGATGGGAAAGGGACATGGGCTAAGGAAAACGATGTGAGCAAAGGAGAAGCAGCCATGGAATCGTAGCCACTCCTCCTCTCAGCCAAACAAACTTATATCCTGTGCCATGGACAATGCCTTGCAGTTGAAATCCCTCCGTGTCCACCTGGCAACAAAACAAGGCTTTTTCTTTCCACGCTGTTGTGTGTGTGTGTGTGTGTGTGTGTGTGTGTTTTGTGGATTTATTTATTTATTTATTTTAGAAAGAGGGAGAGAGAGCGAGAGAGAGAGAGCATGCACACATGGGTGGGGGGGTTGGGGGCAGAGAGGGAGAGGGACAGAGAATCTCAAGCGGACTTCATGCTGAGCATAGAGTCTGACACAGGACTTGATCCCATAACCTGAGCTGAAATCAAGAGTCAGATGCTTAACTGACTGAGCCACCCAGAGGGCCTTTTTCCACATTGTTTTGCTTGACAGGAACGAAGTGTTATTCCTTACATTCAGTAGCATTTTTTTAAAAAGATTTTATTTATTTATTTGACAGAGATCACAAGTAGGCAGAGAAGCAGGCAGAGAGAGAGGTTCCCTGCTGAGCAGAGAGCCCGATGTGGGGCTTGATCCCAGGACCCTGGGATCATGATCTGAGCCGAAGGCAGAGGCTTTAACCCACTGAGCCACCCACGTGCCCCAGTAGCATTTTTTTAAATGGTAATACTTAACGATGATAAGGATACAGTATCTTGGACGTTTTTAGTGGCTTCATAAATTAGTATAACACAGTTACGAATATACTTGGAATATTTATTCACCATGACACATGGGTTTCCTGTGTGGGAACCCATTCTAAGGATATTATCCAAATGATGGAAAAAATTGTACAAGAAAATGTAAATCACAGTGTCATTTATAATCGTGAAACATTAGAACAAATCAAATGTCCAACAACGAAGAAATGATTAAATATGTTCTGTTCTCTCCCCTGCTCAATGGCTGTTTTGCAGTCATTAAAAAAGTGAGGCTTGGGGCACCACCTGGGTGGCTCAGTGGGTTAAGCCTCTGCCTCCAGCTCAGGTCATGATCTCAGGGTCCTGGGATCAAGCCCCGCATTGGGCTCTCTGCTCCGTGGGGAACCTGCTCCCCCCCTCCCCCGCTCTCTGCCTGCTGCTCTGTCTACTTGTGATCTCTTTCTGTCAAATAAATAAATAATCTTTTTTAAAAAGTGAGGCTTATATACTGAAATGATATGATGCTGGAATTTGCTTCAGAATAATCCAGGGGAGATGAGGAAGTAAGTAAGAGCATAGATGAAACAAGATTGGTCAGAAGTTAATAACTGTTTCATCAGGGTGATGGCTAGGTAGCAGTTCATGATACTACTTATTCTAATTTTTTGTACTTTTGAAATCTTACCTGAGAAAGTTTTACATGATATGTATAGATTACATACATTGTGTAACAAGGAAAATGTAAAGATAACCTGTTATGTGAAAAATAGGATAAAAATTATATACTATAATCACAAGTATATAAAAATGTGTATGAAATGATCTCTCTGATATGAGGAATATGAGAGGCTGGGTGGTGGCTCATGTGGGGTAGAGAGGGAAAAAAATGAAACAAGGTAAGATCAGGAGGGAGACAAACCATAAGAGCCTCTAAATCTCACAAAACAAACTGAGGGTTGCTGGGGGGTGGGGGAGGATAGGGAGAGGGTGGCTGGGTTATGGATATGAGCGAGGGTATGTGCTATGGTGAGTGCTGTGAAATGTGTGAGCCTGATGATTCACAGTCCCGCACCCCTGGGGCAAATAATACATTTTATGTTAATAAAATATCCTTAAGTTATCATGAAAAAAATGTGTATGAAGAAAGACGATAAGAAACAAACCAGGATAATAATTGATTGTATTAGGACTGTTAATATATGAGTACTTTTTCTTCCTTTATTCTTATAAATTTTATGTCATGTAGGTATAGAACATTTCAGGTTAAAAAATGGGATTATAAAATGTTTGCTTACCCTCTCTCACCCTTGAAATCTCAAATTTATTAATTCCATGTAGCTCAGAATTTTGCTCTTGATCTTATATCCATGGAAAGCTCCCACACGTACAGTGCTGTCACACTTTCTCTGCTTAGGAGATCTCCTTTGTCTATTTTTGCTACACACTGAAAATTCTGATTTACATTCTTCAAGTTGCCTGGATTACGCTTGCGGCCCAAACAGGGTTGGCTTGTGAATTCCAAAGTGATTTTAACACAAGTCTAAACAAAATATAATGTGTGAATTAGTTACAAAAATTTGCATGACTGGCATTTCGGAGACCACCACGAATGACTTTTAAATTATTTGATACTTGGAATTAATGAAGTCACCGCTTCTTCTGTTTTGTTGAGAAACGGCTGTGTATTTTCTGTGTGTTCAGTCTTTCCTTTGGAGGGCTCCTGGCTTCCATTTTTAAATTTTTTTTTTATTTTTTTAAAAGATTTTACTTATTTATTTGACAGACAGAGATCCAAGTAGGCAGAGAGGCAGGCAGAGAGAGAGGGGGAAGCAGGCTCCCTGCTGAGCAGATAGCCTGATGCGGGGCTCGATCCCAGGACCCTGGAATCAGGATCCGAGCCGAAGGCAGAGGCCCAACCCACTGAGCCACCCAGGCGCCTCTCCTGGCTTCCATTTTAAACGTTCAGGGTGTGGGAACCACGGTGACCATTGAATAAGGAAGCACACATAGCTGTCTTCTGTTACTCCACTTGTAGTTTTTACAGGTATGTATAATGACCCTTTTCTCTTCCCTGTTTCTTTAAAGGAATAAGGTAGAGCGTGAAGTGAAAGCTTTGGCAGAGCTTCATCACCCATATATTGTTCAGTACTGTAATTGCTGGGCTGGGGAAGATTATGATCCTGAGGACAGCGTAAATCCTTCAAGGTAACCACAAAGAATTCTCGTAGCTCTAATAGGTTGGAGGAAACTGTTATTTACAAAGTGTGGGCCGCCAGTTAAGGCCGTTAATTAGTAATATCACAACCACAAATGCTGTTTTGGACGCTGTTGTGTCTCTATTCACCAGATAAGGAAATAACGAACAATCTTTCCGTGGCTCCTTGCTTGCTTGCTCCCGACTCGCTTAAATTTTTTTTTTGTAACTGTCCTCAGCTATTTTCAGAATCTCAATGTGTAGGCTTGCTCACGTGCCCCAACCTCAGGCCAGGCTGTAAACACAGCTTTGTGAAGAAGGTTTCAATGTGTCACGGATGCTACAGCTGGAAGCCCGTCCTCAGCTTCTAGCACTTTCCTGTCCTTCTCAGAGGCTCCTGGTTGGTGGGGTGCAGTCAAGGAGGGGGGGTGTCTCTCTCTTTTTAAAATTTAATTTTTTTTTTTTATTTTAAGTAGGCTCCATGTGCAACGAGGGGCTTGAACTCACGACCCTGAGATCAGGAGTCACATGCTCTACCGACTGAGCCAGCTAGGCGCCCCAAGGAGTCTCTTTTGAATACAGTCACACCACTTATGGTGGAGTGGTGGGCAGTGAAAATAATTGTAAGACTATGAGCTGTGATGGGGGTACCCCGCTGGGTATCACTCATGTTTTGTCTCAAGCCCTTGACAAAGGACTGGAAGGTTCTAAAGACCTGGCATCTCCCTCTGAAAGCCAGCCAGTGTTTCTTGGGGACTGTCCTCACGGAAATCCCAAGGACATTGAGGTCCTGTTCATTCATCGACTCCCGACTCTAGCCCCAGTTCCACCCCACGGTGGAGAGGTAATTGAGAGCTTTATCCTTAGTTTCAGGAGTTACCGACCATCAGCATACAGACAGGACTTCTTCAGCTTTTGTCAAATTCTTGGCTTTCTCTTCCTATTTTCTAGCCAACCTAAGTTCAAAGAATATAAATTAAGATTGAGGCCAAGCTAGTTGAGAAAGCAACATAAAAGCATGGTTAGCTCAGTCCTTACGGGTATGTCATGGGAATTTATTGGCACTACTCTTTGAGAATCTTTCCTTCTGCTGTTTTCAATTTGTTTTGCCTGTATTTCTCTCATTAAACCGTAACCCTCATGATGGCAAGGATGGCATCTAACTCATTTTTTCATCTCTTGTTGCCTGTTCTAGACCTTCCACAAAACAGAGCTCAGTAGCTTGATGGTAAATTAAGATGTTCCAGAACGGTTTTATGTAGTAATGAACTTTGGTTTTCTTTAATTCCATCGTATTAATGTTCCTATTCCTATTAGCAAAGGTGATCCAGGATCCTTCACCATTAAAGAACGGTCAGACTCATACTTTTTCATTCAAAAATAAAGCTCTGGACATTTGGGAATTTACGATTTAAATTTAAAAATGACTTATTATATTTTGATCAAGTTTGTTTTATTTAATTTCTGTTTTGAGACATATTTGGGGATTCTTAAGGAGATAAAGTACAATTTTAAAAAGAAAGGTTATTTTTTATGAATTTATTTTTATTATTACTTGTAACGTACTGTGAATTTTATATCCAGACCAAAGATTAAGTGCCTTCTCATCCAAATGGAATTCTGTGATAAGGGGACATTGGAGGCATGGATTGACGACAGAAGAGGCAAGAAACCAGACAAACCTTTGTCTCTGGAATTATATGAACAAATAGCAGCAGGAGTGGAGTATATACACAGCAAACAGCTAATTCACAGAGACCTTAAGGTAAATGGAAAATGTACTGTTCAGATTTGATAAATATGATTAAATCATTTTTAAATTTACCTTCTCAGATGGGATTCAGAGGGAGACAAACCAAAAAAGACTCTTTAATGTCATAAAACAAACTGAGGGGGGTGGGGAGGGGAGAGGGATTGGGAGAGGGGGGTGGGGTTACATTATATGTTTAAATAAAAATTAAAAAAAAATAATAAATTTACCTTCTCTAGTTTTAGAATTGATGGCCAGTCCTGAGGAAATACTATCTTTGATCCTTTAAAGTTAGAATGGATCTAGAACTTGCCCCAAACCATTCCATAGCAGCACACAGAAGACCTCCAGGACAAATGAATTTATTGAGACAGTCAGAATGAGCCCTATAGGCAGGAGCTCATTCACTTCTGCTGCTGTCTGGCCACTCGTCATACTCTGGTGCGAGCACCGGTAGATCTCGTAAGCTGAACATCTGTGTGCAGATCGATCCTGTGGCTAGCACACCAGTGGGCCTCTCTGTCACTGCCTCTGCCACCGGTCAGGCTTGTTTGAGAAGCAGAAGGCACTCCCGTGACTGGCTTTGGGAAGGTGGTTCTCCTAATTTCTTTTTTTTTTTTTTAATATTTTATTTATTTATTTGACAGAGATCACAAGTAGGCAGGCAGAGAGAGAGGAAGGGAAGCAGGCTCCCTGCTGAGCAGAGAGCCCGATGCGGGGCTCGATCCCAGGACCCTGGAATCATGACCTGAGCTGAAGGCAGAGGCTTTAACCCACTGAGCCACCCAGGGGTCCCCTAATTTCTTAAGTCATTACTCTTGAGGGCAGTCCCAGCTACTGGGTCCAGAGTCTAGAATTTTCTTGGGATTTGGTTAGACATTTCTACCCTGTGGCTGGAAAACTAGTAATCCAAGGCTTGGAACACATAGCATACTTTTGTATTTTTGTTTTCTGCGGACTTCCTCGCTTCTTTCATGGTCTAGATGAGCTGTTTTTCCATTTTTACCTTCTCATCAAAATGAAAGAAGGGACAAAAGAGCTTTACACGGTGTCCCCCAGTCTCTCTTCCCTGTAACCTGCCTCCTCCCATTACAAACTAGTCATGCGGAATCCTAGCACTGAGCCTTTGTTCTTTTTGCGCGGAACATTCTTCTGCTTGTCTTCTTTGGTCTCAGTTTCCTTACATGGCCCTTCTTGATCACTCTGGATCCCGCAGAAGCACCTGGTCTCTATGGATCTTGGCTGTCTGCTTACCCTGCTCATCTATAACAGCCAGGAATGAGGAATAAAGCAAAAATTTCCTTGAGAAAAAGAAGATCCTGGGTATAGAGTTGTTGGGCCTAGATGGGAATAATTGGTCCATAAAAGTGTGCCTTTGGTCTGTCCCCAGGAGCTGGAGGCTTGAGTCCTTTGTGTTGGAATCTACCTGGTTCCATCTTATTTGCTTTTTTCTTTTCTTTCTTTCTTTTCTTTCTTTCTTTCTTTCTTTCTTTCTTTCTTTCTTTCTTTCTTTCTTTCTCTTTCTTTCTTTCTTTCTTCCTTCCTTCCTTCCTTCCTTCCTTTTTTTCTCTCTCTCTCTTTCTTTCTTTCTTTTTTTGAAGATTTTATTTATTTATTTGAGAGAGAGAGGGAGAGCACAAGAGAGAAAGCACGAGCAGAGAGAGGGAGAGGGAGAAGCAGACTCTCAACCAAGTGGGGAGACTGACTCGGAGCTCCCTCCCAAGACCTCAGGATCATGACCTGAGCCGAAGGCAAACGCTTAACCCACTGAGCCACTAGGTACCCCTGGTTCCATCTTCCTTTAGCAATATCTTAAAGGTGCATTTTAAAGTTGGAATGTTACAAGAACTATGTTCAAAAGAATGCATTTAGAATGGCTATACCTCCACCTTGGAATAAATCATATATATATATATATAGTTAAATAAAACATTAAGCAAATTACTTATAAAGTAATCTGCAAATAAATGCAGACGTTTGGGTATCAACTCCCAGGCCCCCTTCTGGATGAATCCATGAAACTGATAGGTAGGTGCTGCCTGGCTCTTCCTTTCCCTAGCACCTCTGTCTCTCATGCTGCCAGTGCCCTGGTCACCAGGTGATCTTTTCTTGGGTCTGTTTGCAGAGAGTGTTCGCTCCTCTGCAATTGCTCAAAGGTCAGACTTTAATACTCCTCAGCCTTCTGGCCTCCTCTAAAATTTTAGCTTCACTGCTACATTTGCTGCTTTATCCCATCTGAGAGAAGATGCCGACGAAGGCATGCACCTTTCTCTGTAATGCTTCACACGACTCCATCTATGGGTGGTTTTGGCCAGAGAATGATCTTTACCCTAGGAAGTCCCTATCGCATAAAGTCTACCAGCATTTACCACTTTCTGTCAGAATCTGAAGCATTAGACCATCAAATCATTATATCATATGTCAAAACTTATATGTCAGTTATACCTCAACAATAAAAAAAAATATTACAGCAAAATGGAGGGGGAGAAAAACTAGTGGAAGATCCTGGTGAGGGACATCGAGGTTTCTAGAGTAAAAGCTTCTGGAGGTTCTTTCCCTCTGTAGGCCCAGGCTCTTTGGTTAGCCTCGGCCTGTGGATTCAGCCCTTTCCCCCCATACCTCCTGTATAAAATTTGCACTTTTCCCCCCCTTATCATTACCATAACTGATTAGACAAAATGTGACTTTATTGTCTTTCTTTTTTCTTTTTAATGAACTATAACAAGCGATCTGCTATTTTTACTCATCTCATCCAGCTTCTGTGTTTAGAAGCACCGTAAATGCAACCTCAGGGTTTAGACCTCTGTGGGAACAGCATTGCACTTGCAAACCCAAGAAATTCCTGCATGTGCAACTTGAACACCACATTGGTAGGTTTTCTCTCTGCACCCGCCCCCACACACATCAGCAGCCTTCTGTCTTTATGATTGGCACTGGATTCCGGTCTCATTGTTAATGGTGCTAATCTAACTGCTAATTTCCACATGAACCTTTATAGACTGGCCTCTTGGAAGCTCCTCTTTCAGCCTTCCTGGTTTTATGGTCTCTTCCCTGTCAGCTCCTCTGCTAGGCCCTCTTGTGAGTATTACCTTCCAGATTCTGCCTGTGTACGTAAAGCCCAACACTTGACTCAAAGTTGCCTTTTCAAGAATGACAAAATATATATATTTAAATATCATATTTTTAAGCAATGTCTATACCCAACATGGGGCTCGAACTCACCACCCTGAGATCAAGAGTCTCATGCTCTACCAACTGAGCCAGCCCCATACCTCAGGAATAGCAAAATATTAATCTCCTTACCAACAACCTTCCTGTTTTCATGGTCTTTGGAATGTTGGTCAGTACCACCTACAAAATTGTGGAATAGATGAATAGTCCCCATTCTGTCTCCCCCCCAATTGTTTCAGTCTGCTTAGAATATTACATATGTACATGGACAGAAATACCGAAGTGCTAGTTATCAGCTTTCAGCTAATGTGGCCTGCCCTCAAGGACAGAGGGGGTATGTTTGTCAAGAAGTTGTCAGGGGCCTGGAGAAATCGACATCAAGGAAGTCCCCAGGAGAAATTCTGCATAGGATATCTTAGCAGCTTTATTGAGAAGAGACTCATTCTGAGAATCTCAAACTTAGAGATCTGAAGGGCTTCTACTTCAATCCCCAACAGATTCCTGGACTCATGTTTGCAATACTCCTACCAAGTCGGTGTCCAGCCCCATGCTGAATACTCCCTGAAATGGGGACTCTCAAATTCCCATTTTTGGACCACACTGTTAGTATATTAGGATATCTTTTTTCTTTTTTAAAGATTTTATTTATTTATTTGACAGAGATCACAAGTAGGCAGAGAGGCAGGCAGAGAGAGGGGAGGAAGCAGGTTCCCTGCTGAGCAGAGAGCCCGATGTGGGGCTTGATCCTAGGACCCTGGGATCATGACCTGAGCCGAAGGCAGAAGCTTAACCCACTGAGCCATCCAGGCGCCCCAGTATATTAGGATATCTTAAAGCAAGACTTTTGGTTGTTTCTATGCTCTAGTACTGTGCAGAGTAGAATCTACCTTCCACTTAACATCTCTTCAGATATTGGAAGGCAGTTAGGCCTGAAGCCTTCTCAGCTGACAGAGAAGTCCTTATGTCCTTACTTGGCACTTTAAAGACCTGTGGTATTAAGTATCCTGTTTTGGGCTACCAATGTAAGGGTAAATGCCTTATAAAGAATTACAAAAATAGTTGTTATTAAAAATGATTTGGATATGTGACAACAGTCTGTGGAATTGGTACTTATAAATTAAATATTGGGTTTTTTTTTTTCTGTAGCCAAGTAACATATTTTTAGTAAATACAAAGCACATAAAGATCGGAGACTTTGGACTTGTGACATCCTTGAAAGATTATGCAAATCGGACAAGTAATAAAGGAACTCTTCGATATATGAGCCCAGAGCAGGTGAGGTCCCTTTCCTTTCTATGTATTTTTCACTTCTTTTGAATTTTAAATTCTAGAGATAATAAGTACCTCTTGTAAAGTTAAAACAGCACAGAACCATGTAGAATAAAAATGGAAAATTCTCTTTAACCTTCCCTTCTACTCCTACGCTTCTCATAGAGTCTTGTTTATCCTTTCAGATAATTTTCTGTGAATTATAAACATATATAAACACAAATATGTATGTACATAGAGACTTTTTTTTCAAAGATTTTATGTATTTATTTGACAGCGAAAGAGATCACAAGTAGGCAGAGAGGCAGGCAGAGAGGGGGGAGGAAGCAGGCTCCCCGCTGAGCAGAGAGCCTGATGAGGGGCTCAATCCCAGGACCCTGAGATCATGACCTGAGCAGAAGGCAGAGGCTTAACCCACTGAGCCACCCAGGCGCCCCTAGAGACTTTTTGCATAAAGATATAAGGACATGCTTTTACAAGTTACTGTAACGTTGTTTTGTGACTTAATTTTTTTCGCTCAGTGGTGTATCCTAATCTTTCCATCTCAGCACAGGTGGATCTGCACATTCATTTTACTAACTACATTGTATGCTGACCTGTACCATCATTTATGTAACTTTCCTTCTTGATGGGTATTTAGTTAGGCTGTTAGCAAGTTTTTACACGTTTTCCCCTTCATCTTTGACTCTAAAAACAAGTATTTCCATCATCATCTGTGATAGGTTTCGTCAAGTAAAATTATTGAGTAGAATGACATTTCTTTTTTCTTTTTAAAGATTTTATGTATTTATTTGACAGAGAGAGACACAGCGAGGGAGGGAACACAAGCAGGGGAAGTCGGAGAGGGAGAAGCAGGCTTCCCGCTGAGCAGCTGAGCAGGGAGCCCGATGTGGGGCTCCATCCCAGAACCCTGGGATCATGACCTGAGCTGAAGGCAGAGGCTTTAATCCACTGAGCCACCCAGGTGCCCCTGAATAGAATGACATTTCAAGTGCATTTCAGAATTGACCAATACTGTGAAATTGTCATCCTCAGAGAAGTGATTCTACTATGCTTTTCTCCCACAGTGTTGCAGAATGCTGTGAGATATAGAAAATACAGTGTTGCAGAGTGCTGCTTTCTCCTTCCCACTCCCAATCAGTTTAGGATGATAGCAGACTATAGTTTGGACGACTGTAATGAATGAGGAGTATCTTGCCGGTTCAGTTTGCATTTTTTCTGATTTTTAGTAAAGATTTTAGGCCATCTCTACAAGTATTTATTTTATTTTATTTATCTTTTCCAACAAATACATGTATTTACTTAGGATTTTTCTGCAGATTCTGTTTGTGCCCTTTCCTCATTTTTCCTAATTAGGTTCTCTGTTCCTAATTTATTTGTAAGGAATATTTCTATATTTTGGTTACTGATTCTGTATCTGTGAACCATATTGCTCATTTGTTTCCTTGATTGTTCCTTATTTTTTTTTTGTTTATGCATGGAAGCTTTTAAGTTGTCATATTTATCAGTTTTTCTTTATGGCTGCTGGGTTTATTATTTTTATTTTGGAGGCCATTTCTCCCACAAGATTACAGAAATGTTTTGTGTTTTTGCTTTAGTTCAGCCTAACTTGCATTAGTTTTTGTATGCATGAGAGGAAGGGCTATACCTTTGTCTTCCTCATGTGGATATGCAGTTGCCCATCATTGTATAGCAGGTAGTTCATGATTTAAGCTTTTATTTATTTTTTTTTAAAGATTTTTTAAAATTTATTTATTTGTCAGAGAGAGAGGGAGAGAGAGCGAACAAACACAGGCAGACAGAGAGGCAGGCAGAGGGAGAAGCAGACTCCCTGCCGAGCAAGGAGCCCGATGTGGGACTCGATCCCAGGACGCTGGGATCATGACCTGAGCCAAAAGCAGCTGCTTAACCAACTGAGCCACCCAGGTGTCCCTTAAGCTTTTATTTTAAGGAAAATTCATAGAAACGAAAGTAGAACAGAAGTTACCAGGGCCTGGGCACCTGGGTGGCTCAGTGGGTTAAACCTCTGCCTTCAGCTCAGGTCATGATCTCAAGATCCTGGGATCAAGTCCTGAATCAGGCTCTCTGCTCAGCAGGGAGCCTGCTTCCCCGCTCTCTCTGCCTGTCTCTCTGCTTGTGATCTCCCTCTCTGTCAAATAAATAAATAAAATCTTAAAAATCTTAAAAAAAAAAAAAAAGAAGTTACCAGGGCCTGAGGGAGGAAGAATGGGAAATTGTTTAATGGTGCAATTCTGTTTAGGATGATGAAGAATTTTGGTAATAGATACTGGTAATGGTTGCATGACATTGTGAAGGTACTTAGTGCCACTGAATTGCACACATAAAATGGTTAAAATGATAAATTTTATATATATTCTACCATAATAAAAATGGTATTTTTAATCAAAACAGTATGGTAGTGACAAAAATAGACACTAGATCAATGAAACAGAATAGAAAACCCGAGATATGAACCCAAAATTATATGGTCAATTAATCTTTGCAAAGCAGGAAAGAATATCCAATGGGAAAAAGACAATCTCTTCAACAAATGGTGTTGGGAAAATAGAACAGCCACATGCGAAAGAATGAAATTGGGCCACTTTCTCACACCATACTCAAAAATAAATTCAAAATGGATTAAAGACCTAAATGTGAGACTTGAAACCATAAAAATCCTAAAACAGAACATAGGAAGTAATCTCCTTTGACATCAGCTGTAACAACTTCTTTCTATATGTATCTCCCACGGCTAGGGAAACAAAAGCAAAAATAAACTATTAGGACTACATCAAAATAAAAAAGCTTCTGTACAGTGAAGGAAACAATCAACAAAACTAAGAGGCAGCCTATGGAATGGGAAAAGGTATTTGCAAATGACATAGCCCATAAAGGGTTAATATCCAAAATACATATAAGAACTTATAATACTCAATACCCAAAAAACAAATAATCCAATTTAAAAATGGGCAGGAGATATGAATAGATATTTTTCCAAAGAAGACATACAGATGACCAACAAGTGACATGAAAAGATGCTCAACATCACTCATCATCAGGGAAATGCAAATCAAAACTACAGTGAGATAGTACCTCACACCTGTCAGAATTGCTTAAATCAACAACACAAGGAACAACAAGTGTTGGTGCAGATATGGAGAAAGGGGAACCTTCTTGCACTGTTGGTGGGAATGCAAACTCTGGAAAATACTGTGGAAGTTTCTCAAAAAGTTAAAAATAGAACTACCCTGTAATCCAGCAATAGCACTGCTAGGTATTTACCCAAAGAATACAAAACTATTAATTCAAAGGGATGTATGCATCCTGATGTTTCTAGCAGCATTATCTTACAAATTATGTGTCCATCCACTGATTGGTGGATAAAGAAAATGTGGGAAACACACCCACACACACACTCGAATATTACACAGCCATAAAAAAGAATGAGATCTTGCTATTTGCAGTGATATGGATAGAGCTAGAGAGAATTATGTTAAGTGGAGTAAGTCAGTCAGAGAAAGACAAATATTATATGATTTCAGTCATATGTGGAACTTAAGAAACAAAACAAATGAACAAAGGAGAAAAAAAAAGAGGCAAACCAAGAAACAGACTCTTAACTGTAGAAAACAAATTGATGGTCACCGGAGGGGGGATGGGTGAAATAGGTGATGGAGATTAAGGAGGGTGCTTGTGAGGAGCCCTGGGTGATGTGTGGAAGTGTTGAGTTACTATGCTGTGCACCTGCAACTAATATTACACTGTGTATTAACTACCTGGGATTTAAATAGAAACCTAAAAGAAATACTATTTTATCATACATGAAATTCCCACACACTCATGGATCTGTTTTTGGATGCTCTTCTGTCCAAATGACTTTTTATCTTTTTCTCTTTCATATCGTACTGTTTCCGTCACTATAGCATTATAACATGAGTTTTAGTATTTGGACTGAAGAACCTCCCACATTATACTTCATTTTTAAAGTGTTCGTAGTGTTCACATTCACTATTGCATCTGGAATAAGCATTAGAATCAGCTTGTCATGGTCCTTCACTGGTGTTGAGATTTTTGAGAACAACGACGTTAAAGTGAAGGATTCAACTGAGGAGAATTGACATTGTTAAAATCTGAGACTTCTGCTCCAGGAAATTGGCAGGCTCTTTCCCCTTGTTCAAG
>RCUC01156104.1:0-59789 GCA_003697995.1 Taxidea taxus jeffersonii | reverse complement strand
CCGCAGCAACTTCTTCCTAGGAACAACGCCAAAGGCAAGGGAAGCAAGGGAAAAAAATGAACTATTGGGACTTCATCAAGATCAAAACTTTTGCACAGCAAAGGAAACAGTCAACAAACCCAAAAGACAACTGACAGAATGGGAGAAGATATTTGCAAACGACATATCAGATAAAGGACTAGTATCCAAAATCTACAAAGAGCTTAGCAAACTCAACACCCAAAGAACAAATAATCCAATCAAGAAATGGGCAGAGGACATGAACAGACATTTCTGCAAAGAAGACATCCAGATGGCCAACAGACACATGAAAAAGTGCTCCACATCACTGGGCATCAGGGAAATACAAATCCAAACCACAATGAGATACCACCTCACACCAGTCAGAATGGCTAAAATGAACAACTCAGGAAATGACAGATGCTGGTGAGGATGTGGAGAAAGGGGAACCCTCCTACACTGTTGGTGGGAATGCAAGCTGGTGCAACCACTCTGGAAAATAGCATGGAGGTTCCTCAAAAAATTGAAAATGGAGCTACCTTATGACCCAGCAATTGCACTACTGGGTATTTACCCTAAAGATACAAACGTAGTGATCCGAAGGGGCACGTGTACCCGAATGTTTATAGCAGCAATGTCCACAATAGCCAAGTTATGGAAAGAACCTAGATGTCCATCAACAGACGAATGGATAAAGAAGAGGTGGTATATATATACAATGGAATACTATGGAGCCATCAAAAGAAATGAAATCTTACCATTTGCGACAACATGGATGGAACTAGAGCGTATTATGCTTAGCGAAATAAGTCAACTGGAGAAAGACAAATATCACATGATCTCCCTGATATGAGGAAGTGGAGATGCAACGGGGGTGGGAGTTAAGGTGGTAGGAAAAGTAAAAATGAAAGAAGATGAGATCGGGAGGGAGACAAACCAAAAGAGACTCTTAATGTCATAAAACAAACTGAGGGGGGTGGGGGGAAGAGGGGTTGTGAGAGGGTGGTTGGGTTACATTATATGTTTAAATAAAGCTTAAATAAAAAAAAGAAAAAAAAAGAAGAGCTTAGAAAGATGGAGATATGTCTGATTTTTATTTTTAAAAATTATATTTCTAAGTTTTCCATACTTTAAAACACTGATTTTATAATAAGAAAAGAAAATTACATTAAGCAGGCAGATACCCTTCTTCTTGAGAAGTTATGAAGTAAAAAATACAACCCAAAAATCAACTGTCAGAAAATCCTTTTAAGCCAGGAACAGCTTTCTTAAATTGTACTAAGTGTCCTGCTTGACACACTGTTTATGTTTGTGGGCATTTCCTTTTTCATAAGAATTATCTTCAAAAGAACTTTCTCTATAAATAACTGATTTGTTTCCTGAACTAATACAAACTTGACCTTTGTGGTTCTATAAGCTTGAAATTTTCAGTTTCTCAAACGAGAATTTTTGTGACACTGCAAAATACTCTGTAATAAAGAATATCTGAAAATGAGGCTGACCAACTTTTGCATTTGAGCCCTAAAATTTTTAAAGGAAATAAGCAAGATAAAATGCAATTTCACAAGCATCTCTATGAGTATTACTCCACCTCCCACAGTTTTACAATTACTTTCTTACCAATGCTTTATTTGGCTTGATATTTCAAATGCCTAAGTTCTTAGCCCTTTGCATTAAAAAGTGATCATTAGTCTTCCTGATTCTGCCTCTAGTTAATAAATTAAGATGAATAGAGACTGAGGTTCTTGTGGCAACACATATTCACCATTTTGACCCTGAATAAACCACTTCAAATGTTCTCAACATGTTAACTCTATCATTGTACTTGGAAAATTTAATTAGCACACAAAATATTTAAAATAATTCCCTGAAATGATCTGATATCACACAAAAACCCATCTCATACATTAAAATGTAAAATTTCCTTAAAAATGGACAGGAGAATGATGTGTTAATAGAGAAATAAAAATTCAAGGGAGACAAAAGTAATAGCCCTAATATAGCCCACCTCATCATTAAAAAAAGAAAAAGAGAAACAAATACTCTTCATAGTATTAGAAAATATGAATAAACAATCAGAAAAATTAATGCGGGGAGATGAACAAGTAACTGAGAAAAGAAAAATGCTAAATAAAGCTATGGGAAGATATATATAAAAGATTATGTACCTAGTATAATGTCCGGTACAGAATAAATGAAGCTATTAAAATATACTAATTATTAAAGAAATGAAAATTAAAAAAAATTTTTTTTTTAATTTTTTTTAAGATTTTATTTATTTATTAGAGAGCGAGAGAGAGCACAGGCAGAGAGGCAGGCAGGCAGAGGCAGAGGGAGAAGCAGGCTCCCTACCGAGCAAGGAGCCCGATGCGGGACTCGATCCCAGGATGCCGGGACCATGACCTGAGCCGAAGGCAGCTGCCCAACCAACTGAGCCACCCAGGCATCCCTAAAAAAAATTTTTTATAAAATCTCTCATTTGCCAACATTGAAAAAAACTTAGGATGCCCAGAATTGGCAAGAATGTGGGGCAACAGTTATTACACTTTGGCAATATATTTTAAAGTAAAAAATTATAAATGTATCCTTTAAATGAGCCATTCCTTTGCTCAAAATTCATCCTATGGAAAATATTAACACAAATATAACAAACATACCTTTAGAGGGATATTCAGTGTTATTTAAAAAACAAAACAAAACAAAACTAGACATAGTCCAGAAGTCTGCCAAAAAAGGGTTGGTGAAATAAACATAGTAAAACATTACAGGATAGAAGGTGATTAATATATATAGATTAATATAGAAAACTGTCTCATAAATGAAAAGTAAATTACAAAATAGTACATATAGTATCCTGCTTTTGTTGTGAATGCATATGTATACATATGCAGAGAAAAAAGGCAAAAAATAGACAAAATTATCTTTGGGATGAAGCTATAGGTGAAGCTATACATTAAAGTAGCATTGTTGGGGCGCCTGGGTGGCTCAGTGGGCTAAAGCCTCTGCCCTTGGCTCGGGTCGTGGTCTCAGGGTCCTGGGATCGAGCCCCACATCGGGCTCTCTGCTCAGCGGGGAGCCTGCTTCCCCCCCACTCCCCCCGCCCCATCTGCCTCTCTGCCTACTTGTGATCTCTGTCTGTCAAATAAATAAATAAAATATTTTTTAAAAATAACATTGTTATTAAGTAAGTATTTAGACTTGGAAAGATCTATTACAGATACTAATGAAGTCATCGTAAATAAAAATATTTATATGACACAACTCTCTGAGAATAATTTTAGAATAAACCTGGTTGTTTCTGGATATAGAATATAGTTCCTTAGCTTTCAACAAAAATGAGACTGAAGTTCTACTATTTTTCACAACTCATAGCCTTACCAAAAAAGACTCCTTGGAACTAAATGACTACTTAATCACTTACTTCAAAGTATATTCACATGTAGATAAACTATAAAAAATACCATGGAAAATGCCATGGAATGAATGTTCCATTGGTGGTAAAATTCACATGCTAAAACCCTAACCCCCAATGTGAAGTATTTGGAAGTGGTGCCTTTGAGAAGGAATTATTGTAGATTAGATCATGAGGGTGGGGCCTCAAGATAGGTTTAATGCTCTGATAAAAATAGGAAATGCAGGATCCCTCTTTCTGCACATGCCCGGGAAGGCTACATGGGGGGCATAACCAGTGAGAGGGCTCTCACTAAGAAGTGACCACGGCACCTTGATCTGGACTTCCAGCTTCCAGAACTACAAAAAATAGACGTCTGTTGGTAAAGTCACCCAGTGTATGGAATTATTCTGTTACATCAGTCAAAACTAAGTGAGATAGTATCATAAAAGACAGAAAGCTTTAGAGGTATTTTTTCCCCTCATTTATCACAAAAACAAAAAACTTTAAAGTTAGGCTGATAAAAGCTTCTGAGTTTCAGAAATATGGAAGAGCGTATTGTTTGCAATCTTTTTTTTTTAAGATTTTATTTATTTATTTGACAGAGAGAGATCACAAGTAGGCAGAGAGGCAGGCAGAGAGAGAGAGAGAGAGAGAGAGAGAAGCAGGCTCCCTGCCAAGCAGAAAGCCCGATGTGGGACTCGATCCTAGGACCCTGAGATCATGACCTGAGCTGAAGGCAAAGGCTTAACCCACTGAGCCACCCAGGTGCCCCCAGACATGGAACTTTAAACTTCAGAGGGTAATTTGTGCAGGGTCACAGAGTAAGAACATGGCAGAGCCAGTATTTGACTCCCTGTCTACTTCCAAAGCTCCTGTTCTTTCTACTGCACTCCAACTGAAAAAAATCTTCCAGCCACGTCTCCAGACATACTTAGTATAGTGAGTTTTCTAAACTATACTTATTTAGGTCCCTGCATGTCAGTATATGGGTGTTCTAAAATCAAGCATATTTATTTAACAGTTGAATGCTTGTGTACTAGAATTAAGACTCAAAAGCTGATTTTTAGTAAGAACAGCAAGCTTCAAGGCAGTTTAACATGTTCTAGTTTCATACTCTGATCTCTAGTTTCATGTAGCCTTGAAAAATAACAGCTCTCATGCCCAGCACAATCTGGTAGCCACTAGGGAAGAAACCTGAGTGGGAAGAAGAATGCAGCTGTAGTTCTCTCAAAGCTTCATTTCTAATGAAAGCTCCACCTTGTAAGGATCTCTGTATTTGACCTGTCTCAGAGTCCAGTCAGTGCAGAAATTCTGCTCCTTGGTTAGGGGGTAAGAATTAGGGGGTGAAAGGATAGGATTGTTTATTAAAAACAATGTAAGGCAAATGATTAAACTTAATGGCTGCCTGAGATAGAGGATAACAACGACTGCGGCAAGACAATCCAAAAAGCTTATAAGAAAAGCTGGGGTTTGGCTCTTGTTTTTAGCTCAGGTCATGATCTCAGCATCATGGGATCGAGTCTTATGTTGGGCTTCATACTCAGTATGGTGTCTGATTGGGACACACACTCTGTCTCTCTCTCTCCCTCTCTGACCCTCCCCCAGCAATTTCTCCCTCTTGCAAATAAATAAATATTTTGGAGGAAAAAAAGAAAAAATAAAGAGAACCTGTGGTATGAGATGCCCACAGAGGTTTTGTAAAGCTCCAGTGTGCCTGAGAATTCAGAAATCCACATGCATGCCTATCGCTGTGTTTATGCTCAGGAAAGACATGATAAGGCCCTGGTTTCTCTCACCACTGATTAAGCTTGAATATCTACCTAAGCAGAAGTGAAGGTTGAGGGAGAGTTGTCATCTGCCTGCTGGAGGGTTGAAGTCATCCTCTAACATGCACACAGAGCCTCTTGGCAAAGAGTGAGAGATTTATTGGTTGATGGCATTTAAGGAAATATCTATCAATCATTAACTAACCACTAAACTAACAGAACATAGATTAGTGGTAACATATCACAAAGAATATTTATAGAATTTAGTTTTACACATTTAGAGAATTAGTTCATAAAACTCAATAAATGAACAACTACTACTGTAATGAACAAAAACAACAAACTCAGGAAAAGGGAGAATATAATTTTTAGATTATTCACATTATAATATTTAGAATACATAAAAGCTATAAGCCATGCGAAGAAACAACCAACAGAAATTCTAGAGTTAAAAAGTACAATTTCACTACAAGGACTCAACAGCAGTTTTGAGCAGGCAGAAGAAACAATCAGTAAATAGGAAGATAAGTCAGTTGAAATGATCAAGTTTGAGGAACAGAAAGAAAAACAATGAAGAAAAATCAACAGAATCTCAGAGTTCTTGGGACACCATCAAGCTTATAAACAAATGCATATTAAGGGTCCCAAAAGAGTAAAGAAAGAGGCAGAAAGAATATCTGGAGAAATAATGGCCCAAAACTTCTCAAATCTGATGAAAAACATCAATCTACATATCCAAGAAGCTCAACAAACTCTAATTAGGATAAGCTAGAGAGAACCATATCTAGCCATGTCATAACTAAATTGCTGAAAGACAAAGAGAGAATCTTGAAAGCAGCAAGTTAAATCATATGACCCAACAATTCCACTCTTAGGTATATACCCAAGAGAACTGAAAACATGTTGACACAAAAAAAACCTTGTACTTTTATATTGTGTGCCATGTTTGCAAAAGATGCCTAACTTCCATCTAATCATGGGAAAAGATTAAATAAACCAAAATTGGAAACATTCATAAAATAACTGACCAAAAGTAAAAAATAAGGCACACTCACTGAATGACATGTGGAATCCTTGGATTTGGGAACAGAAAAAGCACACTGCAGAGAAAACTGCATCGCATTGCTGAAATCTGAGCATGGTCTGTCATTCAGTTAATATTTCTTTATCACAGTTACTATCCTGGTTTTGATCATTGCACTATGGTTATATAAGTATGTATGGGTGTACCCAGGGTAAAGAGTATATGTGAATGCTGACAATTTCTACAAATTTTCTGTGTTTAAAATTCTTTAAAAAACAAAATGTAGGGATGCCTGAGTGGCTCAGTTGGTTAAGCGGCTGCCTTCGGCTCAGGTCATGATCCCGGCGTCCTGGGATCGAGTCCCACATCGGGCTCCTTGCTCGGCGGGGAGCCTGCTTCTCCCTCTGCCTCTGCCTGTGCTTGTTCTCTCTCTCTCCCTCTCTCTCTGACAAATAAATAAATAAAATCTTTAGAAAAAAAAATGTAAGAAGAAAAAGATTGATATCGATAGAACAAGTTTAGAGGAGAGCTACTAAGAGAGAAAAGATGCAAAAGCATGTCATATGAGGACATATTTTAACAAGTAAATGTTAAGCTTGGAAAAAAAAAAAAGAACTGTGACAAACTGAAGGCTTCTCAAGTTGAAAATATGAGGTTACTTTTTGTTTCTTGTTTTGTCTTTCGGTATGAACTCAGCAACTAAATACAGAACCAGAATCTACAGGATTTCTACTATGAAATCCAGGGTGAAAAAGCACCCTGGGAGGAAATACATTTTTTCTCACAGATGAGTTCCACCATAAAGTAAATGAACATTTGTCTGCAGTGATGTAAAGATTACTCAAGGAGTACATGGGGACTGGCTTCGATGCTTTATGAAGTTCTCCTTTTGTCCAGGTTCTGCCTTGCCTGAAAAGAGAGGGGGTCTAGGGACTGAGAAGCCATGAAGGAGGTTACTCAATGCACCCAACAGAATTTTTCTCAGAGAGATGAAGCAGTAGTCACAGGGGCGCCTGGGTGGCTCAGTGGGTTAAGCCTCTGCCTCCAGCTCAGGTCATGGTCTCGGGACCTGGAATCAAGCCCCGCCTCAGGCTC
Source organism: Taxidea taxus jeffersonii (assembly GCA_003697995.1). Lineage (NCBI taxonomy): Eukaryota > Metazoa > Chordata > Mammalia > Carnivora > Mustelidae > Taxidea > Taxidea taxus. The sequence goes on along the minus strand of RCUC01156104.1, from coordinate 52,510 downwards.
TCTGCTCAGCAGGGAGCCGCTTCCCCCCTCTCTGCCTACTTGTGATCTCTCTCTCTGTCAAATAAATAAATAAAATCTTAAAAAAAAAAGCAGTAGTCGCAAAAGCTAAGGTTGTTGCTAGGAGAGAAAAAGCTAACACAAGATAAGAGAATGAGATAAGATAACTGACATGAGTTGTTAACCAGTACCCACTAAAAAGTAAAATAAACTGATTACCTGGAATAAGACGTTCAAGATACCCTGGACAGGGTTTGAATCATAATGTTTTTGAGGACTTTATTAAGGCAAGCTAGATATTTTCCAACCCTTCAATACTTTTATTCTAAGACCTTGAAGGAAAGCATACTTCCAACACCTCTTTACTTTAGCTCTGAATGAATGGAAAATGCCAATCTAAAGCTTCTCTCTCTCTTTCCATACATACATATATATATATATACACACACACACGTATATATATATATATATGCACACACATACACATACATATAAATATATGTATATATATATGTGTGTGCATATATATATATATACATATATTTATATGTATGTGTGTGTATAACCATGTGCAATAATATACTCCAAAACTGTGCATATCTTTGAAGAAGTCTTCACAATACTCCTCTTTCATAGATATATGGTGATTTTCTCTAATCCTCAGACAATAAGTAAATAGTCTCCCTATGTTTATAAACATTTTTTTCATGATTCTCTTTTTAAGTAATTTAATAAAAATAAAGACTCTCACATGATATCATACTTTCCATAGAGCGCTATTACTTCTACTTAGTTCTAATTTAGAAAATAGATTTGTTCTCTATATTAACAACATTTCTCCTAATACAGCTAGCAAAATTAGATTGTTTTCAGAGGATCAAGTAATTTATAAAATGGGTAATTCAGTTCAGGACCAGGATAATCAGAAGAGGTTATAATTAAGATTTGTTAAAACTAACAAGAGTAAAACATAATGCGAAAATACTAAAACTGAAATACTACAAAATTTAAAAACTATACTTAATGTTAAAATTAAGTTATTCATTTTCCATTATGAGTTAACAAATTCTTAGCTTAAATAGAAGAGAGTTCACTTAGATCTTTGCCCATTATAGGTATTCTATAAATATAAGCTGACTTTTTTTAAGTTTACATTCATATGAATTAGCAAGAAAGAGAAAAAAGCAAGCATTTTATTTTACTTATTTTTTTATTAACATAAAATATATTACTGGTTTGAGAGGTACACGTCTGTGATTCATCACCCAATGTTCATTACATCACATGACCTCCTTAGTGTCCATCACCAAGTTACCCCATTCCCTCACCACCTTCCCCTCCAGAAACCCAAAGCAAGTATTTTAGAAATACAAACCAACCTATCATTATTATATCAGTTTTACTGTTACTGACATTTATTAATGTGTCAGGGTTTTGCAGCTGAGAAGTAAGAATAGTGAGAGAGGTAAAGTCTTCACTGTCCTCTCTTCTCTGCAGCATGACTCTGACACTCGTTCTCAATCACTCTATCCTTTCATAGCCACAGAGTTGTGGGCCCAATAACGGCTTTTCATCCCTTTAGGGACAATTCTCAGGGCTGCATTACCTTTGCTCCTACCCTAGCTCTTGACTCAGTTCTATATCCTCTTTCCTCTGCACTTTGCTTGATCAGACTAGGGATTTCTCTTCACCTAGTTTCTTTTTTTAAAAAAATTTTTAACTAACATATAATGTATTATTGGGTCCAGGGGTACAGAGCTATGAATTGCCAGGTTTACACACTTCACAGCACTCACCATAGCACATACCCTCCCCAATGCCCATAACCCCACCACCCTCCCCTAACCCCCTACCCCCGGCAACCCTCAGGTTTTTTTCTGAGATTAAGAGTCTCTTATGGTTTGTCTCCCTCTAGATCCCATCTTGTTTCATTTATTCTTTTCCAGCCCCCCAAACCCCCCACATTGCATCTCCACTTCCTCATATCAGGGAGATCATATGATAGTTGTCTTTCTCCAACTGACTTATTTCACTAAGCATAATACCCTCTAGCTCCATCCTTCACCTTGTTTCTTTTTCGTAAAGTAGCCAAGAAGCGAGTCCAAGAAAAAGAGACAAATAATTCCAAAGACACTCTATAAACTATTTAAGAGAGACTACCCCTGGGTATTCTCATTAGAATTATTTCTGGCAACCAACTGAAATCAATCAAGGCCAGATTTCCTTTACTTTGATGTTATTTTAGTAAAGCACTGTTCAATTATAAGATAAAAAGAAAGCTGGAAGAATTTCTAGAATCAATTTCAAAAGGTGATGAAAATGTCATTAAGAACACATTAAAGGTATAGGAAGCCTTTTGTTAGTTCTGAGTATAGGATGATCCTCATAGAGTCATAAGATCATCTGGCTCAGTGATAAAGAAGCAGTAACAAGTCTATACTGGATTTTCTATTTTAGAGACAAAAGCAAATTTTAAATTTTATAATTTCTGTAGGACTTTTCTCCAGATCATGTTGTGTAACTTAAATCTAGATGAAAAATCCATTAGTTGAGGTAAATTAGAATTTGATCTTTTATGTATATATAAGAAAAAAATTGACAGTCCACATATAGTATTTTGAGTGTTGAGATATTCAGTATTATTTGGTGACTTCTGAGTATTTTAGATACATTTGGTAATCATATTAGTAATTTTAATATAAATATGTTACTGCATAGAGAAAGCATGAAAATTATCTCTAATCCCTTATTTGTATACACTTCCTTGGGTTGTTAAGGATTTCCTTTTTCTAGTTCCGATATTTACATCAAAGAATACATTAAGGGACGCCTGGGTGGCTCAGTTGGTTGAGCAGCTGCCTTCGGCTCGGGTCATGATCCCAGCGTCCTGGGATCGAGTCCCACATCGGGCTCCTTGCTCAGCAGTGAGCCTGCTTCTCCCTCTGCCTGCCACTCTGTCTGCCTGTGCTCGCTCCTGCGCTCTCTATCTGACAAATAAATAAATAAAATCTTTAAAAAAAAAAAAAAGAATACATTAAGCCCTGCATCCTTCAAAAACTTAGTAACTTTTACCATCTGCTACCAGTTACTAATCACTGATCTCCACTCTGAATTTCAATTAATATAGCTGACATAATCATCAAATACTTGAAATATCTGAAATATTTGTGAATATTTCAAAAATTCACAATATGGTATGATTGGTACAATCACAGGATTTATGAAAGGTCCTGAGTCTAATGAGGATAGACTCATTAATCTGAAACTAGATACTCCACAGATTTGATATTTAAGCTGATGTTTAAAGGGGAAAAATAGGTATTTTCTAGGCAGGAAAAAGGAAAGAAAACCATTTGAGACATAAAGGATATATTCAAAGGCATAAGCACAAGAAATCATGGGAAATACCAAATGATTCAGTTACAAAGGATAACTGGGGAGGATAGGTATGAGGGATGCTAAAGGAAGCTGGTTCGACAGGTTAGTGGCAAAGGTAACTATATGGTCAAATTCAGAATTCTCAATAGTGTATTATCATGCTATGTTAATCATATAATTCTAGCATAAAGATTGAAGAAAAAAAGGATTAAAAATAATGACAGCCTCACGATTTTTAAATGAATACTCAATGTAAAAAGAGGTAAGCTGCAAAAGGAGGGATAAAGTCAAAGGGTAGAGTTTGTGCATGTGATTAAAATTAAGTTGTTAGCATAAAACAGTTACATCTAGATGTTGTTTTATGTAAGCCTCATGGTAATCACAAAACAAAAACCTACAGTAGACACACAAAAGACAAAAAGGAATCTAAGTATACCACTAAGGAAAGCCATCAATTAATAAAAGAAGACAGCACAGAAAGAAGAAAGGAGTATGGGAACTACAAAATGGAAGACAATTAGTAAGATGACATTAGTAAGTTTTTACATATCAATATGTACTCTAAATGTAAATGAACTCAGTTCTCCAATAAAAGGACAGAGTGGCTGAATGGATTAAAAGAAAAAAAAAAGATCTAATTGTATGCTGCCTACAAGAGAGTCACTTCAGCTTCAGGGACATACATGGATTCAAAATTTAAAAAATGTAAAAGAGTCCATCAAGTGGAAACCAAAAGAGCGAAGTGGCAGGGGGGATGTTATACTTATATCAGACAAAATAAACTTCAACTCAAAAAGGTATAACAAGTAATAAAGTAAGCCATGATATAATGATAAAGGGGCAATTCATCAAGTGGGTATATAACAATCATAAATACATCTGTACCTAATGTCAGAGCACCCAAATATATTAAGGGAATACTAACAGATCGGAGGGAGAAACAAACAACAATCAATAATAGTAGGGTAGGGAGCTTTAATATTCCATTTTTAATGATGGATTGATCAAATGAAAATGTTAGACTTTAACTATAGTTAGACTAAATGGGCCTACAGATATATACAGAACATTCAATCCAATAGTAGCAGGATATACATTCTTCTTTTTTTTTTTTGGATATACATTCTTCTAATGCACACACAGAACATTCTCCAAAATAGATCATACATTAAGCTACAAAACAAGTCTGAACAAATTTAAGAAGACTGAAATCATACCAAATATCTTTTCCAACCACAATGGTATGAAACTAGAAATCAATAACAGGAAGAAAACTAAAAAAATCACAAATATGTGGAAATTAAACAATATAGTCCTAAACAACTAGTGGGTAAAAAAAAGAAATCAAAAGGGAAATAAAAAAGTACCCTGAAACAAACAAAAACGGAAACACAACATACCAAAACATGGGATGCAGAAAAACAGTTCTAAGATGATATTTATAGTGATAAATGCTTACATTAGAAAAAAAGAAAGATGTCAAATTAACAACCTAACAACATAGCAAATTAACAACACCTCAAGGAACTAGAAAAAAAGAACAAACTCAGCCCACAGTTAGCAGAAGAAAGGAAATAATAAAGATCACGGAATGTTGGTGGGAATGTAAACTAATACAGCCACTAGCGAAAACAGTATGGAGGTCCCTCAGAAAATTAAAAACAGAACTATTGTATGACACAACGATCTCATCTGTGCATATGTACACAAAGGAAATGAAATCTGGACCCTTTTTTTTTTTTTTAAGATTTATTTAATTATTTGAGAAAGAGAGAGGAGAGCCCCACACAAGAGCCCCGCTCCAGGGAGTCGGAAGCAACCAAGCCATCCAGGCACCACAAGTGTGCAACTTTTAATCTTAGAGTCCTGAGTTCAAGCCCCATGTTGGGCACAGAGCTTACTCAAAAAAAAAAAACAAAAAACAAAAAACTAAGGAAGAAATAACACCAAACTTGAAAACCGTTCCAGCTAATAGGAGAAGAGAGATCACTCCCTGTTTTCATGAAATTATCGTAATCTTGGTTCCAAAATTTGACAAAAACATTTTTTAAAAAGCAACTTGTACATATTGATACAACAGAGATCTACTAGAGAAAATTCTTTACTCAAAAGAAATTGTTTATTACTATGAAGTAACCACTCCACAACAAATGAGATACCATTTCACACCATCACCAATCCTATCATTACTCCGAAAGAAAAGGTATGTTTATACATGATCAAAGTATACAAGATTTTTCATAAATAATATAGTGACTTGTATCCTTATATTGAGATTAAAGTGATAATTAAAAATACAGAATTAAAAATTTTTTAAAAAACTATAACAAATTTACATAGGGATGATTTAGGAATTTTTTATGAATGGAGGACACAAGTAACTTATAATACTTACAAAAACTCAGTCACTTTTGGTCTAATAATCCCTATCATATTAAAACCAGGTAGAGGTTAATGTATTTTGCATTTCACTTATTATAACTGACCTGATAATAAAAAACTTTTTGCAAAAGCCTCAGAAGGCAAATATTTTAACAGCAGACTTGGACATTCTTGTATAATAGTTTATTTCCCTCTTTAAAAACCTCTTTACAAGTACCAAAAGAGTTCCTTTTAATTAGTATCACTTTCATCAGGTCCCATTTATCAAGGCTGGGTGGGTACACATGTAATGCTAAAACTGTTGCCAAATAAGTCCTGTCTTGCCAGGAAACTCGTGAAAGGGATGGGCAGCTGGCCACCAGGGTTTGTCTCATGATTACTTTGTATTTGACAAAGAATGATGTCAAACTTTCTGAAATTAATCCTGGCTGCCCAAGATTTAAATTAATGCCAGGGGTAACAAAGTGTCATAACATAATTTTGAAAAGACACAATAATTCCCTTCTAGAAGATCAGGCTTTAGGAATTTTATATGCACAAAATACATTATAATGCTATAAAGTAATCAGTATGAGCAAATCTTAATCTCAATAAAAAATTACTATATATGGCCTCTCAGTGGGTGTGTGCGTATCACATAGCTAGTTTCCTTGGTTGAACAGAGTGTTGGATATGTGTGTGATTGCCCATTTGTGAAATACATTTGCATACATTAATTACAATTATTTATTAATAATAATAATGAACAATTATAATAATATTGAACAATTATAACTGATCAGAGGCAATAATGATATTGAAATGACTTCTGCTTATATAGTACTTTTACTTTCAAAGATTTTTCACATCAATTAACTCATTTTTATCTTCACAATAACCTGTGAGATAATTAGGTAAACTGTCATCATAAAATTGGGAATAGGTTATTCTTTCTTCTTTAGAAATGTTACTTTCCCCATCTAATCCTCATTACACCAAGGGGGCTGATTAAACTTTATTATAAAAATTTTTATCCCTCCTGCATATGGAGTCAATAAAAGGGGTTAAGTAGTCCTCAAAGCTGTAAGACACCAGATTCAAGATTAAGGCATGTATATGTGTGTGTATAAAGATTTGTTACACTTAAAGACTATTAGTGCACCTTAGTCAGAACATATAAGTAGGTCCCAGTTGACCCTGTCTCCTTGTGTCCTTTTGCAGACACTCTCCATTCACTCTGATACAGTCTTTTGGTATTCAAGGATGTTATGGATGATAGTGACTGCCATCCTTCCCTTCCCAACCTCCCCCAAAATGTCAGATTCCTTAGATAATATGCCAAATTCCATATTTTTCACTTTTTTCTATTCTTTATCAAAACTTTCATAGTTCCCTGATTTTACTAGGTATTTTGGTCTTAATCTAATAAACTAAATTATGCTAAGGTACAAATTACTGAGAATTGTCTAATACCTCAACTCCCCTGAGAAAACTATCCATCAGAGGAACTAAGAAGGCAACAGTTTCTTACTTAAAGGAATAATTAGAGGAAGTAGAGGTTTAGTCAGTTTGGTGGGAAAGCAGAGGTCTGCCTGGTATTCCTTGTTCGGTCATACTGCTTAGTCAACTGCTCCACCATCTACTAATGAAGCTATCTCGGTACACGAAGGCTAAGAAGGCAATGAGTTCTGCCTGGATGTACTTACAGGTCACCGTGGATGAGTCCATAGATCTGTGGCATGCTCTGATGATAGATTCCTCTCAAAATAATAATGAGGAGAATCACCACAAAGGCTGGAAGTCCCCAACTCAGAAGGAAAAACAGCAGATATCGTCTCTCTGTGTGTTCATCGTTCATCACCAGTACATACCAGAAATTCACGGACTATGGAAGGAAACAGAACATAAAATGAGCAAGTTCTGGTCTAATGTCACAGGACACAAACTTACCTGGGCTGGACATAAAGTGTTATGGTCCAACAAAGGCTAGAATTACCTAATAATTTTTTTTGTTTGTTTTTTAGATAATTCACATATTTCGTACATCCAAGAAATTTAGAATACCTCAAAAATCTTGAAACACAAGAAATATTAATTGTACTTTTTATTTTCCTTAGTTTGCTTTGGTTTATTCACAGCCATAGTCCTTTGTGATTGTTCTGTGCATGTTGAAGAAACACACACTGATATTCAAACCTACTTCCCATGTGAACAACTTCATGATGATAATAAAATGAACAGCCCTTTGTTTCAGACTTTTGACAACTTTTTAAAAGATTTTTATTTATATTTTTCAAGAGCAAGGGAGAGCAAGAGCACTTCGGGGTGGGGGAAGGGGCAGAAGGAGAGGGAGAGAGAGAATCTCAAGAAGACACCCCACTGAGCACAGAGCCCGACATGGTGCTCAATCCCACCACTCTGAGATCATGACTGAGCTGAAATGAAGAGTTGGTTGCTTAACTGACTGAGCCATCAGACACCCCTGATAAATTTTCTTAAGGCCTTATCATATGAGAGGGCTAGATACTTTTCCAGGGAATGGGTATATAATTGTGAAGATAGACCCATGTCAGTCCCCAGTGGAAGACATATATGAATAAACAGAAAATGACTTCACAGAGAAAAAATTTCTGTGATGGGGTTGGTTTTGTATCTATTTTTCTTTCTTAGTTTATATGCTCTTTTTTCATTCATGTACTTGACAATTATTTACTGAGGTGCCTATTAAATTTCAGGGACCAGTCCAAGCATGGGGGATATAGAAGTGAAAGAGATGAGGGAGGTATTTACTTTCCTTTATGTTAGTTTCCAAGGAAGTGGGAAAGAAGTCATTATAGAAAGTATTTATTTTATATTTATAGTGTATTTTATATCCATTATTTCTTATTAAGATAAAAAATATAAAAATGAGGGGCACCTAGTGGCTCAGTTGGTTAAGCATCTGCCTTCGGCTCAGGCCATGATCCCATGGTCTTGGGATTGATTCCCACGTCAGGCTCCCTGCTTGGAGGGGAATCTGCTTCTCCCTCTCCCTCTGCCTGCCACTCTGCCTACTTGTGCTCTCTCTCAAATAAATAAATATAATCTTTAAAAAAATTTAAAAAAGGATAAGTATATAGAGGGGGATGAGGAGACACATTAGATAAACAGAACAGGAAAAGAAAATGTTCTTATTGGCCCCAAGTCCCGCACTTTGATCCTACACCTAAGCCAAATCTAGAACTTACATATTCTGCCTTCTAGTGTTCTTTTTCCATTAGAGCACTTAATTATCATTTAGCACAGCAACAACACTGAATGTCATATGTATTTCACACAGTGATACTTCTTCACTAGATAAATCCCACTTCTTAGTTTCTTATGGTAGAAAAAGTATGAGTATGGATAAATTACATATGTATACATACATAAATATACATGTATTCATATATTCATCCGAGGGATAATCATTAGCAAGCAACAAAATCGCATAGCTTCAGTTTCCTCATGTATACAATGAGGTTACTCTAAAGATTAAATGAGATATTATGTATGAAGGGCTGAGCACATAGTCACCACTGGGAAATGTTGCCACTTCCCTTAAATCTTCTATTAGGATGTCAGACAGTGTGAAAGACACAAGATAAATAGTTTAAGACCAAAAGTAAGCTGTGATACGATGGAAGCTCTTCCTATGTGATAAATAAACGTGCATTATGTTCATGGAAAGGCTTTCAGGTGCTGTTTACTGAAGCTTCTAAGTAAGACTCTATCTGGACCAAATCAGCCTTGAGGGATTAGTATTGAATGGGCTAAACCAGGGAAAAATAAAAATGTTTGGTTACTTGGAGATTTTTATCTCTGAATTTTATTTCCTGTCAGCTCTCCATATCCTTATGTACACCTGCATATATCTGTAATTATGAGTAATCTGAGTTGTTGCTTATGTAAATTTGTTCTAACTTCTTTTTTGGATCATTAAATCCAACAGGGTTTTTCCCCTTCTTTCCATAATTAGTACAGGGACATACACCCAAGTAAGTGCAATTGTATCAAATATCTGACACTGAGGTGATCAAACTCCCTGTAAGAGAATGAAAATTCAGGCAAAGGAAGGATGATGAGCCCATCTCCAAAATAAAATTGCTAATTATTTATTTTAAATAGATGTTCGTGTTTGTATCCATATAAGATGGTAACTCACGGGTGTTGTTGGTGGGAGAATCAGAAAGCAGAGTGTGGTAAATAACTTCTAAGTTGATTCATCATAATAGAGACTGGAGTATTTCCAAAATGTCTGCTTTTACGAAAACGGACGTTAGTTCCATCAGTTAGAATCACCCAACCTTTCAGCAATTGTCTGACCTTTACCAGAGACTCAGATAAGTCTGAAACAAGTGTAACTGTTCGATTTGTACATGCACGGCGTCTGCTCCAAAGAGCTCAAGGCGCAATGTTGCTGAACAGTCAATTAAGCAAAACAAGTTCCTGTAGTCACAAGCTTTTGTTGACTTAAAAAAAAAAAATCCCTTTTCTTCCCAAAAGAATCCAACCACTGAGGTGTACCCTAAAGACATATTTCCCATTGTATGTTTTTTTTTTCCTTTTTGCTAGAGAATTGAAATACTATGTAATTAAATGATGTCTAATTATTGTAGAAATACCATATGGCCCAAACATAAGATTTGTTTTGACTACCTAACTTCAAGTTTTACTTGAATTTTAAGTTATTTTAATATAGTGTGGTAGGCACCTTTTGAGATATGCCTAGTCATGGGTTCTCCTTTTTAGAACCTTATTTCATCCCACCCCAACATATGCAGAGTGAGTTCATGACCCTGCTCCTCCACCCACAGACGATTTGATCTGGAGAAGTCTGTCCCAGGCTGGGCAAATCATGAATCACTGAATTCCTTGAAATTCAGTGACAGTCTAAGCTGGTAAGCTGGAAAAAGAGGACATATAAACTTCAGTGATGGAGAAAGGCAGAAGCACAGTGGAGAGAATGTGTGTTTATAGAGAATATGGTTCTTGGGTTCAGTAAGTTATCCTATATGCCTATTATTCCTTTTATGATGTAAATGTTTGCTTAAATTAGCTTAGTTTCATTTTTCTTTACTGTTAAAAGAAAAAAAGAAATTGACTGAGGTATACATTGCTATTCAAAAGCAGTGGAATTGAAACCACCAGTTATTACCATTCTCTAAACAGAGGAAACAGTGGAGCATTGACTATGTTCTTTTGCTTGTAATCATGATTCCTCTTTTGTAATCTAAGAGTATTTAAAGACCGCTATGTTTGAATAATAATTTTATGTTGACAGACACATAGCATATGTGCTCTGTGTGCCTTGGTGTCTGTGTGATTATTCAGTGTTGGAACTAATGATATTTTGAAAACTCAATACAAGTTAAAGGGTATCACTCTCACCCAGACACGATTCAAGTGGACTGGGCATGGCTTACTATTCACTGTGCATATGATGTTTTTCCTGCTACACACTAACTGTGAACTGAGAATGGTAATAGTTAGGTCTCTATTTACACTTCTATCTCTAAGCTTTAAAAATTTTGTTAGAACCATCTAACAGACCATCTCAAGACATCATCACTATGTAGTCATGTTACCTTTTTAACCAAAATATTATCCCTGGGTTGCCTGGGTGGCCCACTCAGTTAAGCATCTGACTCTTGATTTCAGCTCAGGTCATCATCTCAGGGTTGTGGGATCAAGCCCTGAGTCGGGATCTGTGCTGGGCATGGAACCTGCTCAAGGTTTTCTCCGCCCCTCCCCACCCCGGCCAAAAGAGAGTCCCTCTCTAAAAACAAAACAAAGCAAAATACTCTAACTCCCCTAAAGTTCTCCGCCAATTTAATCAACTACATTAATCCAACTTGACTATACTGTATACATGCAACATACGCATTCCTAGCATTAATATAATGTAAGCTGAAGGCAAGCCCTAAAAGAGTCCAAACTATTTTCAGCTTTAGTAACCAAATTAGACACTTCAAAAGAGAAAACTGAATAAAATGTTTTGCAGTGTCTAAAACTTGGTGATGTTACCACAGTCACATCTTTAATGTCACTTCTAAACACTGGTGCATCTGAATTACCACCTTCTTACTTCTGTCAGTGCTCAGCAGTGAAGGATGATGTATTTGAATTTGCACACTTTTCACAATTACCAGCATTTCAAGATTACCTGGGTGAAAAGAGGCAAAGGATCTGTGCTCAGAAAACTATAGAACACTCATGAAAGAAATTGAGGAAGACACAATGAGAGGGAAAAATGTGCCATGCGCATGGATTGGAAGAACAAATATTGTTAAAATGTAATGCTACCTAGAGCAAGCTACACATTTAATGCAATCCACATCAAAATACCATCAACATTTTTCACAGAGCTGGAACAAATAATCCTAAAATTTGTATGGAACCAGAAAAGACCCTGAATAGCCAAAGGAATGTTGAAAAAGAAAACCAAAGCTGGTGGCATCACAATTCCAGACTTCAAGCTCTATTACAAAGCTATAATCATCACGACTGTATGGTACTGACACAAAAACAGACACATGGATCAAGGGAACAGAATAGAGAAACCAGGGTCAACTAATCTTTCACAAAGCAGGAAAGAATGTCCAATGGAAAAAAAAAGAGTGCCTTCAACAAATGGTGTTGGGAAAACTGGACAGCCACATGCAGAAGAATGAAACTGGACCATTTCCTTACACCATACACAAAAATAGACTCAAAATGGATGAAAGATCTCATTGTGAGACAGGAACCCATCAAAATCCTAGAGAAAAACACAAGCAGCAATCTCTGTGACCTTGGCCACAGCAACTTCTTGCTAGACACGTCTCCAAAGGCAAGGGAAATAAAGGCAAAAATGAACTATTGGGACTTTATCAAGATAAAAAGTATTTGCACAGAAAAACAAAACAAGAAATAGTCAACAAAACTAAAAGACACAGAATGGAGAAGATATTGGCAAATGTCTTATCAGATAAAGGGCTAATATCCAAAATCTATAAAGATTCAACTCCCAAAGAACAAAAACTCCCCCAAAACTCAACACCAAAAGAAGAAATAATCCAATCAAGAAATGGGCAGAAGACGTGAACAGACATTTCTCCAAAGAAGACATACAAATGGCCAACAGACACATGAAAAAATGCTCAATACCCCTCGGCACTAGGAAAACCAAATCAAAGCCACAGTGAGATACCACCTCACACTGGTCAGAATGGCTAAAATTAACATGTCAGGAAACAACAGGTGTTGGCAAGGATGTGGAGAAAGGAGAACCCTCTTACATTGTTGGTGGGAACGCAAACTGGAGCAGCCACTCTGGACAAAACTACGGAGGTTCCTCAAAAAGTTGAAAATAGAGCTACCCTATGACCCAGCAATTGCACTACTGGATATTTACCCCAAAGATACAAATGTAGTAATCCGAAGGGGCACATGCACACCAATGTTCATAGCAGTAATATCCACAATAGCCAAGCTATGGAAAGAACCTAGATGTCCATCAACAGATGAATGGATAAAGTTGTGAGATAGATATATATCTATCTCACAACTTTATCCATTTACATTTTATATTTACATTTATATATATATTAAAATAATATAAATATTATGCAGCCATCCAAAAAAGGAAATCTTGCTTTTTGCAATGACATGGGGCTTGATCCCAGGACCCAGAGATCATGATCTGAGCCAAAACCAAGAATCAGATGCTTAACCAATGGAGCCACCCCAGAGCCTTCCATTTTAACAAATTTAAAGAAAATGACTTAATGATATTTGTGACAATTTCCTGTCATAAATACAATCTAGGGAAACATAGGAAAGGAGAACTTGAAGAGGTACACACTCAATCAAAAGATAAACTTTCATGTAAATAGTGAATACTATAAATAATGATTTAAAAAAAACTTGGAAAGACATGGTGATTAGTGATTTAAGTTTTAACATGGTTCTAAATGGATAAGCTGTATGTTTTTGGCCAATATTATTTGGTTTCTCTGGGTTTCAATTTCTTCCTCTAGTAAAGGGACAAGTTAAACTGTAAGTTATTAACAATTTCCTGACTCCCAGTTTGAGAGTGAATCATTGCAGAAATTATAAATACTGAAATAAAAACACGAATGATATGAATGCACGGCCTATGAATTTTGGAAGTAATGCAGATCTTACAGATCATCTGACCATACAAATCCTCTCATCTAGAGATGAGGAAACAGATATAATCAGGGAAAAGCATAGTTTTTTCATATGCTGCTTAGTTACAGAACTTGTGATAGAACACAAGTCCAAAGCTCCTCTGAAGACTGATTAAGATTTATTTCCATAGAGACTCACACAAATATTGAGAATATTATTTGCATGAGAGCTTTTTTTCCCTCTCTCATTCCCCCACACACACTTTATAAGTCAGTGGAGATGCATTTTTTTAATAAAAATATGGACATTACCATTTCTCTTTTCCTCTCCATTTTTTTGCTAACACTGAAGGACATTTTTAAAAGGTTTATCACAATATAAATCACTCAAACATGACTGTGGCCTGTGATAGATTAATTTTTATAAACCTCATATTAAAACAAATGAAGAATTATACAGCTTGAGTTAATGATTTTTGTTGAATTTAACAATAATTTCATAATTTGGTTTAGTTACTGATTTTACTTAGTTATATACTATCTTGCCAGAAAAGATTTTTGGGAGGCTCAATCATTTTAACTGATTTTAGCGAACTCCTAGTGGAGAGGGACAAAGTTAATTGGTGTAAATTTAATTTATTTTATTTTTACTTTTTAATATATTTTATTTATTTATTCGCTAGAGAGAGTGAGAGAGAAAGAGAGAAAGTGCACAAGTAGGGGGAGTGGCAGACAAAGGGAGAAGCAGGCTGAAGGCAGACACTTAACTGACTGAGCCACCCAGGCATCCCATTTGGTGCAAATTTTAAAATGTTACATGGAATAGTTTATGAGAGGAAGAATGGAATGAATATTTCCTTTTTTTTTTTTTTTTTAAGTTAAGAATAGGCTGCTTGAACCCCATACATTTTTATGCTGTGTGGGATAAGATTGGTATCCAACCTTTTATTTAATATTTGGTTATTAACCATGTCACCAGAAACCCTGGATTGATTTATAGTATTAAGTTTAGTCAGAGATCATGGATGCTATTAATTTTGTCATTATCATACGTTCTTAGTCATTCATTTCAGAGAAGAGTCTAAGAAATGTTATCACATGTCCTTGCTCCAGTTATTGTCTCTCTTAGCAATTTTAACATGAAATAAACTGCAAGGCTTTTTGAGGACTGGAGAATTCTGCATTTCCTGGGTATATCATTTTTATCTTGGTAATTACTAGTCTGTTGTCCTCAATACCTTTGATGTCCTGTCCCACCACCTCCCGACCTCCTCCCCCCACTACCCTGACTGCCTGCCCAGTTGAATCAGTGACAAAGGAAAAACATGGCTAGTTTTAGCAATTCCCTTCTTGTTGCTACGCCCTGGCACTAAGTAGCCTTTCTGCCAAGGAATAAAATGTATATTTGCCTCTGCATAGCCTGATCTTACAGAAAAATTAAGGCACAAGATATAAATGGTCAAGTATAATTGTAGGGTGATTTCTACCTTTGTTCTACCATTTGAAAAACATGTTCCTTAAGTAAGCTTTAGCTTCAAAATAAAACATTATACTGTTTCCATAAGCATGAAATCAACAAACTGCAGGAGCAATCTAACGTTTGGATATTGTTCATGATTGAAACAGGCTGCTACACGATTTAGTGACAGGAAATGATTATAAAACTGGGCCAAATGAATACACAGACAAATTAAATTTCTATTTACCTATATTATAAACGGATATCTCAAATAACTTACTGTGATTTATTCCTTCAGGGGTTAACTCATGGTCTGACAGTCCATCTCATGTAAATGTTAATAATAAAGGCATAAATTCTAGAAATTTATTCTAAGAATATTCCATAAGTAAATAAATATTCAGAATGTAAGGATGTTCAAGGAAACATTGTTTATAATAGCAAAAATAACTGGAAGTAAGTAGCATTTCAAAATAAACTGAAATAACCACATTATGGAATGGAAAAAAAGTGTATCTGTACTTGGTTAATGTATACATATACAAAAACTTAGATGAACTATATATAAATAAGTAAATATATACACACACACTATACACACACAAGAACATACACATATGTGCTTTTTACATATTTATAAACATTTGTATATTTGTGGAATATTTCTGGAAAGATATACAGGAAACCATTAACACTGTTTACCTTTGGGAGTAGGGTTGAGGGTAAAGCAGAGAGTGAAGGGTGTGTGAAATAGGGAGAAACAGATGTACTTTTCATTTTATATTTCTCTTCAGTGTTTGATTATGTTTTGTACCATTAGTATATACTATTTCTTTTCTTTAATATTTTATTTATTTATTTGACAGGCAGAGATCACAAGCAGGCAGAGAGGCAGGCAGGCAGAGAGAGAGGAGGAAGCAGGCTCCCCGCCCAGCAGAAAGCCCGATGTGGGGCTCGATCCCAGGACCCTGAGATCATGACCTGAGCCGAAGGCAGAGGCTTTAACCCACTGAGCCACCCAGGTGCCCCTAGTATATGCTATTTCTAAGATGAAAGCAAATCAAAACAGAAAAGGAAATGAAAATAGAATAAAAACTAAGGAAATAGAGTAAATATATTATTATAAGAGTTTAAATTCTCACTGTCAAACGTTCTCTAAGTAGACATGACTTGCTGTTTTAAGGAAGTGGGAAATGGTTTCAGTAATTTCACAGAATGATTTTATATGAGGAGCAAATAGAAGGATAAGTCAAGTTCCATGGCCTCAAAGGGAATTTGTGAGTTGTTTGCTTAAAAAAAAAAACAACAAAAAAACCAAAATAATCTGTTACTATATTCTCATAATGTGTGGTAGAACTTCTCTGTCAGAAAAACGGGAAGGCCTAAAGAAACAGAGTGAAGGCCACCAGTTAGAGATTCTGTGATGAGCCATGCATGTACTTCAGTAAAGAGGTTAGAGGTTATTTACACAGCTTGCTAAAGCTTCACAGCTAGTTGGTGTCTGCCACACTCTAAGTCTCTCCCCACTGTTATCAAGTAAATTCTTTTTTGGGGGGGAAAAGAAGAGTGTAAATTAAATTGGAAAAGCAGAGTTTTCAACACGTTTCAAAATCAGTGAGATATGGGCCACACTTATTTGTTTAGCCAATAATATTTGGTAAATATGTATGGCATGTACAGCTTGTGCCAAGCCCAATTCTAAGCTCTTTTCATGAACAAATTCATTTTATCTTTCCACAACCCTTAAAGACAGGTACTGTTATTACAGATCTGATTATTCAGATAAAAATCTAGGCTCAGAAAAGTTATGTAACTTGTTTACCAACAAAATTCTTCTTTAGCTACTACAAAAATATAATCCAATTAGAAGTATATGACAGAGAAAAGTTCAAGATAAAGTCATTTAAGTGCATTTTTTTCTAAGATTGAAGATATGATGCAAATCAAACAGTAATTCTGATATACTAAACCTAATGATTAAGTTAATGGTTAACTTTTTCTCATAAGTTATGCATGTACACACATCTATCAAATTCTTTCCTACATACTGTTAAAAATATGAAGTAGAGGAGTACCAGGTGGCTGGTTGAGCATCTGTCTTCAGCTCAGGTTGGGATCAAGTCCCACGCTGGGCTCCCTGCTTAGCAGGGAGTCTGTTTCTTCCTCTCCTCTGCTCTTCCCCAACCCCCTCCCAGATTGTGATCTTACCTCTCTCTCTGTCAAATAAATAAATAAAATCTTTAAGAAAATATGAAGTAGAGCCACCTGGGTGGCTCAGTTGGTTAAGCAACTGCCTTCAGCTCAAGTCATGATCCCGGAGTCCTGGGATCGAGTCTCACATTGGGCTCCCAGCTCCATGGGGAGTCTGCTTCTACCTCTGACCTTCTCCCCTCTCATTCTCTCTCTCTCAAATAAATAAATAAAATCTTTTAAAAAAAGAAAATATGAAGTAGAATCACGAAAATGTTAATTTTTTTTCAAAAAATTTTAACCCTAATTGACTAGAAGGATTGGATTAACAGGAGCCTAATCTTTTACATAATGTTTTAAAAATGGATTCTACTTTTTGGAAAAAAAAAAGAATTAGTAGACAGTATTTTATAAAAAGGAAAACACAGGTTGGTAAAGGAACATCTCTTCCCACAAAATAACTTATGAGAAGTAACCTACTAGAATCAGAGGTTATTGAATTTTTCCCCTTGTGGTCACACCACAAACCATGAAAAATGTGTGGTATACCATCTGAAATACATTAAACTTCAAGTAGTTTTATTTACTGGTACTTTAAATAGTTTTCCTAACCATCAGCCCTACAGAAATCTAATTAGTTTACTAAATGTTCATCAGCCACAATTATATTTACTGAAGACTGGAAAAAGAGATCCAGAGTACACCAGTCTCTGTTAAGCTGGGTGAAATCTTATATGCGATCCCATCTAATGCTCCCCCAGAGCAGGAAAACATTTTGAAAGTTGGTCATTTCCCCCTATTTGAATACACTTCACTGACTGGATGCTTTCTGCTTGTAGGAACAGCCTCTTCAATTCTGACAGTTCTACTGGCTATCAAAGTTCTTAATTGAATCAAAATTCACTTTTCTCATTTTTGACCCATTTGTTCCATTCTTCCAAATGGACCTACAGTCCAGTCTTTCCTTCCCGTAGCATCCCTTCCAGTGTTTGTAGACAGCTATCACATCACTCTAAATTCACTGCAGGTTAGCTATCTCTAGCTGACTCAAAGTATCTTTCAGGACTATTTTCAACTTCTCATCGGCTGGTTAATGCTCCTGGTGAAATATGATTTATGAAAGTGGTTATAGGGTCCCATGCTTGTCTTGAACATTTGTAGATTACAATGTAAAACACAATGCCCTCATCTGCCTCTATGCTGTTACTAATGTAACCTAGGTCTGTATTGTTTTTTGGTTGTTGTTTTAAGCAATCTAGTCACACATTTGACCACACTAAGTTTGTGTTAAATTAAATATTTCAAGTTGTTTACCTTAGCCTCCATCAAATTAAGTCTGTTTCACTCTAGGTTTCAATCTATCACAGTACTTTCTCTATATTGATTGTACCTGCATCCCTAACCCAGGCAGCTTGCTGTTTTAGCTGTCTTTCCAACTCCGTATCATCTGCATACCTGATAAGACAGTTTCCTGTGTCTTCATCCAAGTCATTCATCAAAAACTGAGTAGGTCAGGGACATGGACAAAGACCTTCCGCACAACACTGGGGACCTCAGTCCAACCAGATAAATAACAACATACACGCGGTACACACAGAAAGTTCAGCTTTGATAAACTCCTAAAAATTTTTCTAACCAGAGAATCTAGCAAATATTATTTTAATTTCAGCAAATATTGTCTTATGTTATATCCTTTAGATTAAGCTTTACTTTTTTATTTGGAAGGGATTTTGAGAACACTATAAACTTTCCATAATCAGAGCTGTTTAAGACTTATGAAATAATAATTCTATGAGGAAGAAATTATTATCTTCATATGAAGATTTAGAAACAAAACTTGGGAAGAGTCAATAATTTGATTAAGGTTACAAAGATAGTGGCAAAACCAGAATTCAAACCCAGATTCAGGGCTCTAATTATTGCAACTAGTTCTATTAACTAAATAATTCAGTTCAGTTCTCCCTACAACTGTAATATCGTACCTGGGAAAATATCCCTTCCATGAGTCTGTATGGTATTCTCACATGCTTTCATTACTGCTGTACAGTGGAAACCCCACATCCTTTTATTCAACAAAAAAAAGAATATGCAAATGACTGAATGCATCTGTTTATATAAAATAGTTCACAAGCATACTAAAAAAATATAAAACTATTTCTATCATATGAAAGATATAACAATACTATGTAGAAAGCATTACCAAAGGCAACATTTCATTTAATTGAGTCATTAAATTGATGACATTAATACTATTGAATTGGATCCAACTTTCATATTTGCCTCTTTATCAAGCAAACCAGCATAGGACAATAAAGGGAATTTGGGATTTTAGTCAGAAAAGGGAGAGTTCAAGTCTCTCCCCAAGACTTACGAGTTCCTCGGAGGAGTATACTAGGATTCTTTGGGTCTCACCCCATAATTCTCCCCAAGTGATCTCTTCCAAAACAACAGATTCATTTTCCAATTGTAAGTCAACAATTTTCTAAAGTATTTATAGCATGTGCTATAGATAAATCTCTGTTCTGAGATTTAGTCCTGTGTATCCCACTTTTCTCAAAGTCCCCACTGGAAGTCTCACACTGGAGAAACTTCATGCTCCATATGTCCTAAATTTCTCATCAGCCTTCCTGCAATTTCCAGGGGTCATTATTTCAGTTCAAGACACTACCATTTATCCAGCCACTCACACCAGAAACTTGGGAAACATCTTTGGTTCCACCTTCTGCATCCTTCTTAACCAATCTCCACATTCTATTGCTATACAGAAAGAAGAAAGAAAGAAAGAAGAAAAGAAAGAAAGAAAGAAAGAAAGAAAGAAAGAAAGAAAGAAAGGAAAGAAAGAAAAGAAAAGAAAGAAAGGAAAAGAAAAGAAAAGAAAGGAAAAGAAAAGAAAAGAAAAGAAGGGAGGGAGGGAGGGAAAGAAAGAAAAAGAAAGGGAGGGAAAGAAAAATGAAATCTCAAAAGCTGTCCTATTCCCCTGGCTTCTTCTGCTACTCCCAGGTTCACACTGCCTTGTCTTCCTGCCCGGATAAGCTAACGGTACTTAATTAGCACCCATGTCAACTCTTTTGTCACCAATTCACTACAAACAGGGAGATATTTCTAAAATACAAATGTTACCATGTTACTTGTTTAATTCTAGGGCCTCCCCTAGAAAAAAGTTCAAATTTCTTACTGTGGTTTCCAGGCCCCACATCACAAGCCTCATCTCCCACCACTCCCTAATTTCTATACCCCTTCTAGGTTTCTTCTCATTCCCCCCAATTCACTATAATTTCTACTGTTGTACAGCTTATAAAGTTTTCTTTCCACTGATCCCCTGGGAATGCGGTAGTGGATATATGGAATCATTTCCATTTCAGTATGAAGAACAGCAGATAGGAAGAACACTCCATGCAGATTCACTGGAAAGTAGGAGGGGGTGGGAGGAGGAAATGAGGCACCAACCTGAATGAGCATCCAGCTAAACTGGCAAAGATACAGATAATGTGTGACAGCAGCCACGGCCGAACAGCTCTCCTCTGTGAGTTGGGGACTTGTATATGCAGACACCAGAAACACAATCTGTAAGAAACAAAACCTGTATTTTTAAATCATGCTAAAATCAATCAAGAATATTAAGAAAATAAAACTTTCTCATCAGAATCTAGGATTCAATGACTCAAAGAGAAAATAAGTTGATCTGTTGCTCCAGCCGAGATGACAGTCATTCTAAAAATGGCAATACACAGGCTTTCATATTTATTCCACTTATTTATCTGAATATAGTTGACATAATGTTACATTAGTTTCAGGCATATGACTTAGTGATTTGACAAGTTTATACACTATGCTGTGCTCTCCACAAGCATAGCTGCCATCTATCCTGTTACACTGCTACTAAAATAGCACTGATTACTTTCCTTATGCCGTGTCTTCTGGATTTTTACATTTCTTAGAAACAATGAAATATATGAAATTATGTTACACATTGCTCTGGTGTGTCAAGAGGTGATTTGCAAAGTAAACCCTGTTCTTATCATAAATGGACAAGAATCCCATGAAATACATTTATTTTGGCTAGGTAGAAAAAATAGACATTAAGTCAAAGCTAATAAGAGGGAAAAGAAAGAAAAGCAAAAACTCGGATTTTAACATCATCTGCATCTTCTGGTTGTGAAGTAACAGAGTAACAAAACAGACTTCAATTTAAAATTTAAAATCCTAGGATTACTTTATTCCTTGGACTTTTATTTTTATTTCAACTGCCTCAAGACTTTGGTCAAAAGAAAGCTTCACAATGAGACCTTTCTTGACCACACTGTTTAAGATTATACCTTCTTGGGGCACCTGGGTGGCTCAGTGGTTTAAAGCCTCTGCCTTTGGCTCAGGTCATGATCTCAGGGTCTTGGAATTGAGTCCCGAATCGAATCAGGCTCTCTGCTCAGCGGGGAGCCTGCTTCCCCCTCTCTCTCTGCCTGCCTCTCTGCCTACTTGTGATCTGTCTGTCAAATAAATAAATAAAATCTTTTAAAAAAAAGATTATACCTTCTTTTCTTCTGTCCTTCCCACACACATGGAACCCCTACATCTAAAGAGATAACTCTTTATTTTTTAATTTTTTAAACACTTATCACCTTCTAACATGCTCTGTAATTTGTTTACTTACTATGTTTCTTGGTTATTATTCACCTCATCTACTAGGTTATCATCCTTATGAGGGTAGGATCATTGAATGTTTTAGTCACTGATATATCCCAATCACACAGCCCAGTGTCTGGAACATAGTAGATATTCAATAAATACTTGTTGAATAAGTGAATAAATAAATAAGTGAAACACTCTTGTGGGTTCTATCATTTTGTATTTTCTACAACATATGATTGCTGTGTTAAATTTTATAATGACAACTGCAGATGGCAAGGGAAAATTTAGAGCAATGATAGTATACCATAACTTCTCAAGGAATAAACTCCCTTTTTAGGACAGTGACCAAGTCTTTTTGATTATATATTTTAATAAGCTACCACTACGGCTGGAATATCCAAATGTTTGATAAATGATTGTTTAACAAAGAATGATTGATTCCAAAAAGACGAAGGGTGTTTCAAGAAGAAAACTAGCTGACTTATGCCTCAAAACCCAACTTCTAAGAAAGAAACATAAATAACTTTAAGTCTGTTTGAATTTTTAAAAAATAAATAATGTGCTCAAAACCAAATTAGAACAATAAGACAAATTTTATTTGTCTTATCTGCTTTTATCTTCAAATGAAATATGTGCCTCCCCAATCTCTTTGTTCTAAAACTTGTGTCCATCAAATCTCCTTGAAAATTTCTACCCGACGGTGATCCTAGGGTGGCATCACTGGGGTGAATTTGTCAGAATCTGGGGTGAAGCTTTACATGCTCCCAACATCTCCACTTTGTAGGGTAAGACTCACCATAACCACCCTACTTAGTTAAAGAAGATCTGAAATGTTAATTAATAAACTTATAATAATATATAAATCTCATGCCATGACTCTTTCCTGGTGGAAATTATTGAGTACTTCCTGTACCAAGGATAGAAAGGAAAAACAAAAACAAAAACAAAAACCCACAAAACCGTTTTTCTTTCTTTTTTTTAAGCTATAGACACTAAACTCAGTTTACTCTCCTGGAACTAATTTCTTCATCAGTAGTAGGAAGAAGATGGAAAAGATAAACTTTAACGTTCCTTTCTACCCAAGGATTCCAGGATTATTTTTTAAATGAGAAGCATTCCTGACTCAAATTTTTGTTTATTTAGCCCTGGATTTGAAGCATTTGTAAGATACACTATTAAAAAAAAAAGCAGAAGCTAGAAATTTATGTCACATTTCCTAACAGTCTGGAAAAATGAGTCCCCTGAAAAAATGAAGTCAACAAATTTGCCTTTCCAGAACATATAAATAGCTTTTCAATTATTAGAGCTTATTTTGAAAACATGCTTAGATTTTCCTAGATCTTATCTTCTAATTTTCTGAATTGTAAAATATTCTGGATCATAAGTTTCCTTTTCCTAAATTCCACAAATATTCACTGAACACTTTCACGAAAACACTAAGAGTAAACACTAAGCACCAAAACTACCTTAAAAGCTACTGGACATGCAGACCGAGAGATTCAGCGAAAGAAAGGAAGGAAGGGAGGGGGGAGGGAGGGAGAAAGAATTTTAAGATTTCATATTCTTTCTTTTTACAAAGTGGTATCTATTTCCATAAAGACTTTATAAGCATACCTAAAATAAATTTGAGCCTCTCTAATTAATTTCCTATAATACGGATTGTGTTGAATTTCATTTGGTAGTTTTGTTCTAATCAACCTGAAGAGTTTGCTGTGTAAAACAATGGTGTGATCCAAATTGTAATTGAATATGCTTAGTTTTAAGCATTCTATGAGACTATTTATAAATGGTATGCTAATTTGAATAAATCTTAGTCTCTTAAAAATCTTTTCTTTGAAACAAATTAGTACAGGTTATTGTTTGAACTGCATTTACTTTCAGAATACAGTTTTAACACCCCAAATTCTCTTCTTAAGGTATGACTTCTTCATATTTTATTATGTTTTAATCTCCTCTTCTAAGTCATAAAAATAGCAGTTACAAATCTACTTTTGTAAACTATGAACATTCTTCCAGAATGATCTTTAAATTACAAGAAATACTTCCATCTGCATGGGAGGAGATTGGTCAGCAAGAGAAGGCTGATCTGCTCCAAGGCACATTGCTAAGACAGGATGAGCTAAGAGTACTTGGGAGAACCAGCTATTACATGTAACCAGGCCCATCTGAAACTAAACTAAATTGAATTAAAATACAAACTAAATGATAAAGGAAAATAAAATGCCATCTTCTAGCATATTTAGCACATGTATCTTTTAGGCAGATAATGTAAGAAAAAAATGAACTTTTACCACAGTTCTTTTACTCAAACACATAGAAATGACCAGGAAAAAGATTATTTCCACAGTCAGTTCTCTGGATGCATTAATACCATAACAGAAAAAAAATTTTTTTTCACAGGTTCTCAGTGACTCATGTATTGCTTCATTCGGTAAACAGGTGAGTACCTAAAACCTCCATAGCATTATGCTATCTATGTGAGATGGACAACACGGTGGCATGGCAGCAAGGGGCTGCATGTTTCCTTTGTTTCCTTGTGCAACCCACATACTAACGATGTGAAGTCATTACTGTTTTTATACCGACTTAATAAATAATGAAAGAGGATCTCATACGGGAATTAACTTTTTAGAGGCATTAAACATATTCTAAAGTTAAAGTGGGATTCAAATCCTGTTTGTTTTTTAAAGATTTTTGTTTATTTATTTGACAGAGATCACAAATAGGCAGAGAGGCAGACAGGCAGAGAGAGGAGGAAGCAGGCTCCCCACTGAGCAGAGAGCCTGATGTAGGCTCAATCCCAGGACCCTGGGATCATGACCTGAGCCAAAGGAAGAGGTTTTAACCTACTGAGCCACCCAGGCACCCCTCAAATCCTGGTGTTTTGATTTATATAGTGTTCTCTATAGAACACCATGTTGTAGCCTACAGAAACAAATCAAGCACAAGTCCGCCTCAAAGTGCTGAAATTCTAGTTCACTCTTTCTCAATCTTTTTGTTTTTAAAGATTTTATTTATTTATTTGAGAGAGAGAAAGAGCATGCACACATGGAGGGAGGGGCAAAGGGAGAGAGAAAGAGAGAGAGAGACTATCTCAAGCAGCCTCCACGCTGAGCACAGAGTCTAACAAGGGCTCCATCTCACGACCCTGAGATCATGACCTGAGCCAAAATCAACAGTTGGACACTTAACAGACTGAGCCCCTCAGGTGCCCCCTCAATCCTTTTTAACCAATGGTTCATAAGCTATCAAAGGTTCACAATGAGAACAGAATGCAATGCCAATAGCAAATATAATGCTACTCCTAATTCTATATTTGTATAACATATATAAATCTTAACTAAAGAGAAAAGAAAAATAAGCATAGTTCTGCAGAGAGAGAGATATTCTGCTAGTAACTTATAAAATTCTTTGCTTCTTCTGGATGTTGAGAGCTCTACTGTACCCATATAGTTTTCATAGTAAATATGGAGCATGTGTCTTTGTTTGCTTGGGCTAAATAATAACCAATAACAAAAATTGGTTTTCTTGTAAACATCAATTCTCAGTACTCCTAATATACCCCTCCCCCTGTTTACTATGGACATTTTCACTCTGTCTACTCTCCATTTCATCTAAAACCTACTGTTTTTCCAAGACCGGTTCAGATCCCACCTGCCTACTGAGATCATGACAAGCTCCTAGACTTTTCTACTTTTTAAAGTGGGAAAGCACCTGTTATTGAGCATTTATAATGAGCCGAATGTTGTCCTTTCTAATAGGAGAGTGCCTAAGGGTAAAGTCACACACAAGATGCAATAAAATGTGACAGGTGTTATCAAAGGGAATGGAGTAAAATGCTAGGGAAACACAGTCAAGAGCTATTCGTTCCACCTGTGGGAGTCAAAGAAATATTTAAAGAGGAAACAGAATTGTCTTGGTTTGGCCCCTTAAGTCCCCTTGGCCCCACCCACCTACTCTTCCTAAGCTTATCTTCCACAAGATCTTTCCAAATATTCTACTCTAACTGTACTGATAGCTATTCCTAAAACATTTTCCACCACCTCTCAACTCTTTGCCTTTGTTTTTCTTCTTTCTTCTGCCTAGAATTTCTCTCATCTTCCTCTGCTGAAACCACGTCTACTTTTTTAAAAAAATATTTTATTTATTTATTTGACAGAGGGAGAGAGATCACAAGCAGGCAGAGAGGCAGGCAGGGAGAGAGGAGGAAGGAGGCTTCCTGCTGAGCAGAGAGCCTGCTATGGGGCTTGATCCTAGGACCCTGAGATCATGACCTGAACCAAAGGCAGAGGCTTAACCCAGTGAGCCATCCAGGTGCCTCTCAAAAATTCTCTTAACAGTGTCATCGAAAGAACAAAGTTTTTAACATTGGTAAAGCCAGATTATGGACTGAATCATACTTTTTTTGACCTTTTTAGATTATATTTCTGATGTCATATCTAAGAAAACTTTGCCTAATGCAAATTCACATAGTTTCCCATATATTTTTCTAGAAGTTTTATAGTTCTAAGTTTTAAAATTAGGTCTTTGATCAATTTTTAATTATTCTGAATATAATGCAAAGTATGGTCCAAAGCTTTTCATTTTGCATGTAGACATCCAGTTTTTCAGAATCATTTTTTTGGAAAGACTATCCTTTTTCTACTGAGTACCTTTGCATTTTTGCCTATATATGTGGAATCTGCTTCAGGACTCTCCAATCTATTCAACCAATTTGTATATATTTACAACAATACCACATCATCATGATGACTGTGCTATAATTCTCGAAAACAGGTAGTGTTAGGCTCTAACTTGCTCTTCTTTGTCAAGGTAATTCTGGTTATTCCAAGTTGTCTGCATTTCCATATGAATTTTAGACCCAGAGAGTAGATTTTTTACAAAAAGTAAAAGCCTGCTGAGATTTCAATTGGAAGTGTGTTGAATCTGAGAAGAACTGATGTATCAAGAGTATTGGATCTCCTGTCTCGTGAACACAGGGGATGTTTCCCCATATTTAAGTCTTCTCTAATTTATCTCTGGAGTGTTTTATAATTGTCCATGTACAGGTCCCTCACCCATTTTTTAAAGATTCATCTCTAAGTATTTTATAATTTTGCCATTATCATAATTGATGTTTCATTAAATTTCAGTTTCTGATATTCACTGCTAGCATAAGAAATACAATTGATTTTTGTATATTGATCTTCCATCCTGTAAACTTACAGAATTTATTTACCAGTTCGAATAGCTCTTTTGTAGAAAACAATGTATTTTCTACATAAAGAATTATGTTATCTCTGCATAAATGGAATTTTAATTATTTTCTAATCAAAATGGCTTAATTTTTTTTCATGCCTAACTCTACTTATTGGCAACAGATATAACTATAGATATAAAGCATGCACACACACAATACTGAAATGAGGTGGCAAAAATGTATACCCTTGTTTTGTTTCTGATGTTAGGGTAAAAACATTGGGTTTTTCACCATTAACTATTTCTATGTGCTGATTGTGTCCCTTCAAATTCATACATTGAAGTCCTAACCTCCAGTTACTCAGAATATAACTGCATATGCAAATAAAGTCAGTAAAGAGGTTATTAAATTAAAATTGTGGGCCATTATCCAATATGACTAAATTTCCTTATAAGATGAGGAAATTTTGGATATACACAAGCACACATACAGGAGGAAAACCATGTGTTTAAGGGAGAAGACAGCCATCTATACAGCAAGGAGAGAGGACTCAATATGAAATCCACCACCTAGATCTCAGACTTCTAGCTTTTAGAACTGTGAGAAAATAAATGTCTTATTTAAGCCATACAGTCTGTGATATTTTGTTATGGCTGCCTTAGCAATTTAATACAAGTATGAGGCTAGTTACATAATTGTTTTTTGTAGATGCCATTATCAAGTTGAGAAAATTCCCTTCTATTCCTGCTTGGTTGGGAGATTTTACCAGCAATGGATTTTGGATTTTAGAAAATGATCTTTCTCTATTGAGGTTACAAAAAATTTTTATTCCAGTTTTGTTTGGTAATATGATGCAGTAATTTGACTGATATTTGAATATTAAACCAACTTTGCATTACTGGGATAGTTACCGCTTTGTTGTGATGTACTAACCTTTTGATTTGCTGAAACTATATTAAGAATATATGCATCTGGGGCTCCTGGGTGGCTCAGTTGATTAAGCAACTGCCTTCAGCTCAGGTCATGATCCTGGAGTCCCAGGATCGAGTCCCACATCGGGCTCCTGGCTCCATGGGAGTCTGCTTCTCCCTCTGACCTTCTCCCCTCTCATGCTTTCTCTCTCTCTCTCTCTCTCTGTCTCTCTCTCTCTCTCTCTCTCTCAAATAAATAAATAAATAATCTAAAAAAAAAAAGAATATATGCATCAGGGCTCATGAAGAACACTGGTTGGTAGTTTTCTTGTTATGTCTTTGTCTCGTTTTGGTATCAGGGTAATGTTGGTTTCATCAAGTCGGTAAATATTGCCTCCTTTTCAATTTTCTGGAAGAATTTGTATAGAATTTACATTTTCTTCTTTCTTAAGCCCATGTTAGGACTATAGTTTTCTTAGGGGCGAAATTTTTAAATATAAATTCAATTTTTTTAATACATAACAGAACTATTCAGATAACCTAATTCTCCCTGAATGAGTTTTGGTAATATGTGTCTTTTTAAGGAATTTGTCTATTTAATCAAAATGGGAAAATCTGTTGGTATAAAGATTTTTTTTATAATATTCCCTTATTATTCTCTTAAGATCTTTAGAATCTGTAATGATGCCATTTCTCTCTTCCTTCATGTTGGTGATTCAGATCTCCTCTCTTTTTTTTCTTGATCATCTGGCTCAAGGTTGATGATGTTATTGATCTTCTTAAAGAACTGACTCTTGGTTTCACTGATATTCTCTATCATTTTACTGTTTTCTATTTCAGTGATTTTTTCCTCTGTTCTTAATTATTGGTTTCTCCTATGTATTTTTTTTTTAGATTTTTAAAATTTATTTATTTCATAGACAAAGATCACAAGTAGGCAGAGAGGCAGGCAGAGAGAGAGGGGGACACAGGCTCCCTGCTGAGCAGAGAGCCCAATATGGGGCTTGATCCCAGGACCCTGAGATCATGACCCGAGCTGAAGGCAGAGGCTTAACCCACTGAGCCACCCAGGTGCCCCTTCTCCTATGTATTTTTAATTTTTTAAAAAAGATTTTATTTCTTTATTTGACAGACAGAGATCGCAAGTAGGCACAGAGGCAAGCAGAGAGAGGGGGAAGCAGGCTCCCTGCTCAGCAGAGAGCCCGATGCGGGGCTTGACCCCAGGACCCTGGGATCATGACCCGAGCCAAAGGCAGAGGCTTTAACCCACTGAGCCACCCAGGCGCCCCTGTATTTTTAAGAATTGGTTTTCTTTTTATGTAGTATGCTTTTGAAACCTTACTTCTTTTTCTAATATAGGCATTTAGTTCTATAAACTTTCTTCTAACATTGCTTTAGCAGGATACCTCAAATTTTGATATATTATTTCATTTTCATTCATTCATGAAATTCCCCTTCTGATTTCATTTCTGACCTATGGATTATTTACAAATGTGCCAGTAAGTTTCCAAATATTTGAGGGTATTCCAGTGATCCTTCTATTGATTTCTAGTTTAATTCTATTGTGGTCAGAAGATATATTATTTATGACTTTAATCATTTTGAATTTATCAGTCTATATTCTGTGTATACTTAATAAAAACATGTATTCTATTATTGTTGGTTTGCGTACTTTATAAATCTCAATAGGTCAGATTGGATGATAATTATTTTAAAATATTCTATATTCTAAGAAAAAACAACTCCCCCAAATCTATGTTGTTACAGCTTTTCTGTTCTTTTTTTAAAAAAAATTTCTATCAATTACTGAAAGAGATCCTTAAATTCCCAACTATAATTGTGGATTTGTCAAGTTTTCCTTGTAGTTCGATAAAATTTGCATATATATATATATTTATTTATATTTATAAAAAAGTATTTTATAAGAAAGTATATTTTAAAATAGGCATGGAACCCCAATGCAGGGCTTGAACTCACAACCCTGAGATCAAGACCTGAGCTGAGACCAAGCATCAGATGCTTAACTGACTGAGCCACCCAGGTGGCCCTGCATGGCATATTTGGAAGCTTGGTTATTAAGTACCTGAATATTTAGGGTAATTATATCCTCTCAATAAACTGACTCCTTTATCATTATGGAATGATCTTCTTTTTTTCTGGTATTACCTTGTTCTAAAATCTACTTTGATGTTAATATAATCAATCCAATTTTTGTCCATCTTTTAACTTTCGACCTATAGCTGTCTATATATTTGAGGTGTGTTTCTTGTAGGCAGTGTATAATTGTGTCTTGCTTTTTTATTCAATTTGAAAATCTCCTTCTATGGCATAGACTATTTGCATTTAATCTGATTTTGCGTGCTGATTTTTAAGTCCAGCATCTTGCTGTTTGATTTTTTTTTATTAGGGAGAATATTATTTTTATTTCAATATTTCCATTATATTTCCTTCAATTACATGCTGAATAGAGTGCTCTAAAGCAACTGAAACCCCAAGACAGAGTTTTTTGCTGTTTGATTTTTATTTGTTACATCTGTGAGAATTATCTGGTGATAATTTCTTTTAGCTATTGTATAATTTAAGACATTTTATTCAACTTTTTTTTTTCTTTTCTTTGCTAGTCAAGTGAAGCAGTGGGAGTGGAGAAGGAACAAAGAAATCTGTAACTGGCTGTGATCAATTAATTGTAAACACCACTGCACTCGGACCAGCCTTTATTCAACTTTTATTCCTTTCTTTTTAGAAATTTACTTATTTATTCTAGAGAGGGAGAAAGGCAGATAGATAGGAAGAGAGAATCTCAAGCAGACTCTCCCCTGAGCACAGAGCCCAGCCCGGGACTCTATCTCAAGACCTTGAGATCATGACCTGAGCCAAAACCAACAGTGGGACACTCAACCGACTGACCCACTCAGGCACCCCAACCTTTATTCTGAAAAATATTTCAGTTGGCAGGTTTTTTCTCCTTCAGTTAAACATGTTGCTCTACTATATCCTCATTAATTTTATTTCTGACAAGAAATTTTCTGTAATTCTTATATTTCTTCCTCTGCATGGAATTCCTTCATTTTTGTTGCTTTAAAGATATTTCTCTTTATGTTGCTTTTGCTCAATTTGATTATGATATCCTTTTTGTATGGTTTCTTCATGTTCCTTCTGTTTGGGGTTTATTAAGCTTCTTGAATATGTGTGTTTAGAGTTTTTAAGAAATTTGGGAATTTTTAATTGTTATTTTTTAACATGCTTTTTCTCAACCACTAAAATGCTCTCTCACCAATCTTTCTGGCACAAGTACACATGAGATGCTTAATTTTTCCCCCACAGCTCACTGGTGCCCTGTTGACTTATTCTGACTTCCTCTTCTCTTTTTTTCATTTTAGAGTAATTGATACTGCTGTTTTCAAATTTACTTGTTTTTTCTTCCGTTATTTCTAATCTGCTACTACTCCCAACCAGGGTACTTTTCTTCTCACACATTGCAGTTTCCATTTCTAAAAGTCTGATTTAGTTCATTTTGAATCTCTCTCATGTCTCTGCTTAACCTTCTGAATGCACAGAGTCAGCCATAATAAATGTACTGGTGTCCTAGTCAGCCAGTTCTAACATCTGCAAAACTTCTGTAATAGTTGATTTATTGACTTAATCTCTTAATTATGTGTCATATTTTCTTGCCCTTTATCATGTCTTACAGGTTTTTTGTTTTTTTTACTGAATGTCAAAAACTGTGATTTTACCTCTTTGGGTATTGGACATTTGTTCTCCTATATTTTTGAGTTTTGTCCTAGGATGCACATGGAAGCAGTTTGGTCTTTCCAATTCTTGTTGTTAAGATGTGTTGGGCAGGGCCTGGTGCTCAGGCCAATCATTCCACAAAGCCAAGGCCAAGGGCAGAAATTTCTGCCTTGTGACTCTACCCAAGCGTTTGTTGATCTTGAGGTTTTTCAGTTTAGTAAGGGGAAAAGACACTACTGATAACTATGTGTAAGCCCCTCCCATTATTCCCCTTTGTCTTTTTCGAGACTCTCTCTCTAGCCTTGGATAGTTTCTTCACATACATGGGCTGGTCAGTACTCAGCTGAACACTGAGAACTCCATGCATATCACCAGGGTTCTTTCCCCTTCAGTACTTTGGCCTGCAAACTTCAGCACCTTGGTTTTCTCAGACTCTCATCTTGTGCCCTCAGTCCTACGACTCTGCAGACTCCCCCTGGATTCCTCCTTTTTGTGGCAAAGCCTAGAAAATTTTATAAGGCAGTATTCTAGGGCAACAACTAATCTCACCCTGTTTGTTTCTTATACTTCAGGGACCCTTATCCTTCACTGCCTGAGGTCGAAGCCTACTGAAATTGTTGTTTTGCACACTGTTCCATTTTTCCATCTGTTTCAGTTCTGAGGGTAAAGCTGGTCCCTATTATTTCATCTCGGCTTGAAGCAGAATCTTGCCAGTATTAACACCTTTTAGATCCTGCTATTAATTTCCCTTTTTCCTGAAATTAAAATATTTACTATTACTATGGTGTTTTGTCTTTGAACTTAACTGAATAGCACCTGAATCTAAATTATCCACTTACTCTATTTTGTGAATTTTTATAGCTCACATTTCCTAATCCGCTTAGCATCTCCTGATCAAAAACGTTTTATACTCTCTTCTTCCCAAGTTAATTGATAAGTAAGCTATTTTAAACAATCATTTCAATAACAAAAGTAAGATATTTTAAGTTAAAAAATCGGGGTGCCTGAGTGGCTCAATGGGTTAAAGCCTCTGCTTTCAGCTCAGGTCATGATCCCAGGGTCCTGGGATTGAGCCCCTGCATCAGGCTCTCTGCTCAGCAGGGAGCCTGCTTCCCTTCCTTTCTCTCTACCTGCCTCTCTGCCTACTTGTGATCTCTGTCAAATAAATAAATAAAAATCTTTAAAAAAAAATCACAAAATGTTGAGCTCTAAATTATTTCTGCTACTTGTTAATCATTTATGTCTGCAAAATTCCTTTCATTAGAATACTGTATATAACATTAATCCGATGCTAAAGACAAAGAGACCTTTGCATGCTGCTGATGTACCGGCTATTACCAATGTGGCAATGCCAACGATAATGGAATATTCACAAAATATAATGACATTTCCATGACTAATGCATTCTGGTGACAGCCTCTCCTTTGTTTAACTTTTAATCAATGTTATCTGTGCTACTTTTAAAATCTTGAAGAAACATTTAAAGACTATTTGAAGAACTTTAACAAAGAAAACAAAGTTCATTCTATTGAACAAAGTTCAATAGAACTTAGGGATAAACATTAATTCCTTATGCAATAAGGTAGAAACCAGGAATGGAAAAGTAACTGTAAGGAAAAATTATCAATTTATTTTTAATTGGTGTGCTCATTAGAGATTGCCTGTAGCATGTCCCTATAAACAAAACACTTGAAATAATGCTATACTTAATTTCTTTTTCATTACCCTTGCATCATATGGTATGTTTATTATTAGCCAACCCCCAGCCCACCCCTCACCACCACCCCAGCCTAGGCTAGCATCTTTTTCATTGATATGTCTACTTCAGCCTTTAAGGGAATATTTAAATATCAGAAATATTCTGTCAATACCAAATCTGAATTTTCCCTATTATTAAAAGCATTATACTTAACATTATAACTATTTTCACTGATTTCAGACAGCTGTTCCTTTTTTTCCACATTGACTAGAACATTTTATATATTTTTAGATGACCTTCCTATGGTCCTCAGGTCACAGAACATAATATCTATTATGCTCACATTCACAGCTAGCTTTCTTTCTTTTTCCTTCCTCCTTCCCTTCTCATACAAATCCTGACTCTCTGTATTTTATATTTACTTTGTTATATAAATGTATGGAATCAAAGACCCTTGAATACTAAATTAAATATGCCTCTGAATGTCTTGGGTGTGTCAGGGAGGTGTTTTATGCAATGCAATAGTTTTTGGCAACTCCTGAATGTCAGAAACCGGTCTGAACAGGTTTTTATAATTATTACTTTTTTATTGTTGTCATAGTGAAAATACAGTACCAAAATCAATCAACATTTATAGTTTTCTAATGCCACATTGTGTATATGCATTGTCTTGAGTATATCCTTGTGCCTGCTGCTGTAAATAACATAGGACTGGCAGACCGCAACACATATTGTTTTCTTATCATATCTAATAATTAAAATATACAAATGTATACCTTTCAGTAAATCAGAAGCTATCACTCAGAGTCAGAAGCAGATGGAGATTGGGAGTGTCCACATAGATTGCATACGCACATAGTCAGATTAAGTTATTTGTTTTACTATAAGACTTAAGTCAGTCAATCAATAGCAAGTATCACTAAAAAACAACAACAACAACAAACCCAAACCTTATACACACCACAATTTTTGTCATAGATCATTTTTGGTAAAACAGACTACGTGGGATATCTGCCCTCACAGATAAAGACATTTTAAAAGGCCATTCTGCAAGAAACAATGGTAGAATTTGCCAAAAAACAAAACAAAACAAACAAAAAACCCAACTCAGCCCCTATTTCCCGAAGTTTTAGAGGTATTTTATGTGTTTTTATTTCTTCTCTTTTCTTTAAAAAGTAATTTTCTGAGAAAGAGATCTTTATGAGTCATGCATCATTACCACCAAGACTAGTCTTCTTTATCTGGTATAGAGCCAAAGAGGCACTAACTTATTTATATCAGCAACAGTCACAATAATAATAATAATTACCATTTAATGAGTGGTTATTATGTACCAGGTACTACAATAAATGCCCTAAAAGACATTATTTCATCTTATCCCTAAATAACCCATGCAATTTAGAGATCACTGCCTCCATTTTATAGGTGAGGAAACTGAAGCTTAATAAAAGATTTAAAAAAAAAAAGGTTTCGAGAAGTTCTATATTTTCCATAGGGTTTTACACAATACGTGGATATTTAATATATTCCGTTAACATTAAAAATCAACTTCAGCTCAACATTTAGTTACCTCAATATTTGTTTTAATATAAGAAGTACTTTTAAATACTATTGATAATTATTTGATCAGTCCATTGACATAGCTAAAATTAAATAAACATAGCAGAAACTTGACTCATAATTAGACAAACCAAACATTTCTAGAGGCCTTTAAACCATTTTTTAAAAGATTTTATTTATTTATTTGTGTGTGAAAGAGAGAGAGTATACAAATGGGGAGAGATTGCATAAGCGGCAGGCAGAGGGAGAAGCAGGCTCCCCACCAAGCAGGAAACCTGATGAGGGACTCAATCCCAGGACTTTGGGATCATAACTTGAGCTGAAGGCAGATGCTCAACCGACTGAGCCACCCAGGCATCCCTCTAGATGTCTTTAAAGAAAAAAGCTTTCACCTGTCATTTAGGTTTTTAAGGAATAAAAAATGAAATAAATTCCCTACAGCCATTATCCTCCTCATTCTCTGTTAGTAATTCTTTGTACCATTCATCCTTCTAGAAGTATACCACAAAATTATAATAATTACTACAAAAAAGGCACACATTATTTTCATGGTCAGTTAGTTTCTATTCATATTTTTATTACAAATTAAGTAGCTAAATTTTTTATTTTCTTTTCCTAAGATTTTACTTATTTAGTTGTTCGTTTGTTTGTTTGTTTATTGTATGAGACAGGGAAAGAGCACAAGCAGGGGGAGCAGCAGAGGGAGAAGGAGAAGCAGACTCCCCACTGAGCACGGAGCCCAATGCAGGGCTTGATCCAAGGACCCTGGGACCTGAGCTGAAGGCAGACGCTAAATAAACTGAGTCACCCAAATGCCTCTAAATTTTTGTTTTAATTCTGGTATAATCTATATACTAATTTATATATAAATCTATATATAATTCTAGTATAATTAGCATACAGTGTTTACAACATAATGATTCAACAATTTTATACAATATTCAGTGCTCATCACGATAAGTATATTCTTTAATCCCCATCACCTATTTCATCCATTCTCCTATCCACTTCACCTCTGGCAACCAGCAGTTGTCCTTTGTCTTTTCTCTTCCTTTGTTCATTTATTTTGTTTCTTAAACTCTACATATGAATGAAATCATATGGTATTTGTCTTTCTCTGATTGACTTAGATCCATCCATGTTGTTGTAAAGGGCAGGGCTCACATCTTGTTTATTGAGGTATGGCTAACAATACATTGGCTAGAACATAGTGAGAGTCTAATAAGTACTTGTTGAATATTGATTATTGAATTTAAAGAAATACCATTTATTATTTAAATTAATAATTTATTACTCATGAACAATACATTTACAAATATTATTTATTACTTAGTTTAAATAAATATTTTGAACTTATTACTTGCAGGATACAACTCATTTGGAAATGTTTACAAATCTGTGATTTAGAAACTAAATTTGAATTGGAGACCTTTTCATTTTATTGCTTGTACCATTAAAAGTTACTTGTTTAAAAAAAAAGTTACTTGTTTAGCTTTTTAATAGTTATGTGTCAACTGCAATCATGTTTCTAATAAAACAAATTACATTAACATGCAAAATGCTCACTTTTATGAGTAAATAGTGGCAAAAATAAAATTTGTTACAAGGCTCTATTTTAGATAAATAATGATCAGATGGTATTAAATTTAAAACTTAAACAAGATCGATTATGATTATGTGAATTAATCAGAGATATATACTCAGATATAACTGTTCCCTACAAGACTCTACGCAGAAATTTTCTCCCCTCCACTAAAAGTACTTCTAGTGTTTTCTGTTCAGTAACCTATCCAGTTACTCAAGCCCTTGAATTTTTTTTTTTCATCCTGTGCAATTAGTTCTCAAATTCTATCAGCTATGCTTTTAAATACCTCTTGAATATGTCAATCCCTCCTCCCTTACCATGATTATCTCCCATCTGGACTACTACTTCTCCGCAGAGAACAGTATGGTGTAATTGCCTTCATATGTAGAAATATACTACATTTTCCACTGAAGTGACTACCATACTTCAATGAATATATTCTCCAACATTCATGCAGAAACATTCAATTGTTAAGATGCTGATAGGAATCATGGATCAACCATTGTACAAAGTTTGTGTTTAGCAATGTCATTCTGGAAATGGTTAATTAAACATGAATAAAAGCATCTCTTCTTTGTTCAAGAAACATCACATTAGAGCACCATGTACTCTACAGAGTCACTTCCAAATAGTAAATGGAACACAATCTATTTTAAAATCAGAGGGTAGGGCTGGTTGAAAGCTAATGTACCTTTCTATACTGCTCTAAAATTACAACAATTTTTTCAGCTTCCTTCTGACTTTTCATTCAAAATCATCTCAGAATACATGTGTGAGACTCTAAACCAAGTCCACCCATTATGTGTAAGGGTACCCTAGTGTAAAAAGAGCCTCTAGAGTTTCCCAGTGACAGGGAAAACCATGTCCCCTTTCTTATCTTCACCTGTGCTCATGACCAAAGTCCTCTTCTTGGTTGGGAAGATGGGAAATAAAAGGGCATGGCTGACACCTGGCTCCTCTCCTGCCAACTTCCCAGTCACTGGGGGTTTAATTTTCCTCTCTTCCTACTACAGTAGGATTACTGTACTACAGTGATTAGTTTAGAACACTAAAGAAAAAAAAAGAAAAAAAGAAAAAGCTGTCATTGGAATAGGAGAAAATTCAGTTCATTGGCCAGGAAGTACCTTGTACTGTTTTGCTTTTTATCTTCAGCATATACACAGGGCCTGGATTAAAATGTATCTATTGAATTGAACTGAAGTCCTCTGATTTATTTTTATTTTTATTTTTTAAGTTTTTATTTATTTATTTGAGAGAGAGAGAGTGCATGAGAGGGAGAACATGAGAGACTGGGGCAGGAGAGGGATAGAGAGGGAGAAGCAGTCTCCCTGCTGAGCAGGGAACCCAACTGGGAGCTTGATCTCAGGACCCCAGGATCATGAAGTCATCTGATTTTTTAAAAAAGTTTTAACTTGGGGTTGCCTGGGTGGCTCAGTGGGTTAAACCTCTGCCTTCAACTCAGGTCATGATCTCAGGGTCCTGAGATCGAGCCCTGCATCGG
The DNA here is from genome assembly GCA_003697995.1 of Taxidea taxus jeffersonii. Lineage (NCBI taxonomy): Eukaryota > Metazoa > Chordata > Mammalia > Carnivora > Mustelidae > Taxidea > Taxidea taxus. The sequence continues at coordinate 14,179 of RCUC01156104.1, read as the reverse complement.
GCTCTCTGCTTGGCGGGGAGCCTGCTTCCCTCTCTATCTCTACCTGCCTCTTTACCTGCTTGTGATCTCTCTCTGTCAAATAAATAAAAATTATCTTTAAAAAAAAGTTTTAACTTAAGTATAGTTGACATATGATTTTTAACTAACACCAAAACTATGACTGTTTTGGTGATATTTCTAGCAAAATAAAAAATGCTTATGAATAGCTTTTTTAGTCACTAATAGCAACAGCCTAAAAATATTAGTATACTCAGTTATTTACCATTTTTATCACAAAGTTATGTTCCTTTTTAATTATAAGTGCTCAGGAATTTTAGAACTGCATTTTTTAGAATTGCATTTTTAAAGAACAAACACTCTAAAATTTAATGCAAACAAAATCATGTTTTAATTTTTTTGAAAAACCCGTTTTCTCAGTAGTAGAATTAAATGGACCTCTTCCTGATGGAATTTGAAGTTACCAAACAGTATGTTTCAGCAACACTCAAGTATTAAGTGTCAAGACTAATGACTAATTTTTAATTGTTTTCCAGTTAAATAATTTAAACTGATAAATTAACTTCCATGAGAAATAACTATCCCACTTCTTTTTAAATTAAAAAAAGAAATGAATTATATTATATTCCTATGAAATAAAATTGAAGTTTAAAAAGGTCTTTTGCAGCATCAATCACTCTGAAGGTAAGAGTGAACACTGCTTGAAGTACATTTAGATTTCATGTCTAGTTTTCATAACATCCAGTGTATTTACACCGTAACCCAGAATGAATGTTCCCTACACTAAAAACACAATCAGAGTATTGAATCTGGCTGTCCCTTTTATAAATCTCTCTTTAATATTAGGTAAATGAATTGTTATTTCAGGGTCATGTGGTTTTTCCTTTCCCTTCAAGTAGAACCCTAAATAAAAGACAAACTGTAATCACAATTTTTAAAACATGTCATGGAAGTAGGGGCGCCTGGGTGGCTCAGTGGATTGAACCTCTGTCATGATCTCAGGTCATAATCTCAGGTTCCTGGGATTGAGCTCCACATTGGGCTCTCTAGTCAGCAGGGAGCCTGCTTCCCCCTCTCTCTCTGCCTACTTGTGATCTCTCTCTCTCTCTCTCTCTCTCTCTCCCAAATAAATAAATAAATAAATAAATAAAATCTTTTAAAAAATAAAAAATCTCATGGAAGTAAATGCATACTTCGCTGATTTGCAGACTTAACTGGTGTCACCTAGCATCTTAGAGAAAGGCCAGAATCACATATTATTTGCACTGTGAAATACCTCCAGACCCAGCAAGTTCCAACACCATCTTTTTACCAATGAAGAAAATTTGCCCCCAGGGAAAAAGGTTATTTAGTTCACAGAATAAATAGTTATGATTTGTTTTTAGGTATCAGTCATGACTCAGGCACAAACAGCAGGTAGAAACAAAAGAGACTTGAAGCCTGCCCTTACAGCATTTCCATATCAAGATGATAAACCAAAAAATGAACATATAACTACAAATATGATCAGTACAATGGAGGAGAGAGTCAAAGAGGGGTCTTGTAATGGTTGAATAGTGTCACCCCAAAGTTCATGTCAACCTGGAACCTCAGAAGTTGACTTTATTTGGAAACAGGGTCTTTGCAGGAGTCATCAGTCTAGATGAAATCACACCAGCTTAGGGTGGACCCTGAATCCCATGACTGGCATTCTTATAAGAACTCCACAGATGCACACACAAGTAAGGAGGCCATGGTGATGACAGAGGCAGAGACTGGATTAATGTAGCTGCCATCTGAGGAATACCATGGACTGCTGGCAACCAACACAAATGAGGAAAGAGCGAAGGGGGACTCTTCTCTAGAGCCTCTGGAGGGAGCATGCCACCGATACCTTGATTTCAGACATCTAGCTTCCAGAATCACGAGAGACTAAATTTCTCTTGCTTTAAGTGGCCCAGTTTGCGGTACTTTGTTACAGCAGCCCTAGGCTTCCTTTAGAGGGGAAGATCATAGGAGGCTGCTTTGAAAAGGTGACATTTTAGCTATCATCTTAAGGACGAGGAAGTGACAGTCAGTAAGTAGGAAAAAAAATTTTTGCAGGCCAAAGGAATATAGTATGTACCATGGCCCAGAATGGGAACGAGTTGGCCAGGTTCAAGAAACTGTATGATTTGTCCAAGGTCCTAAGGCCAGGAAGTACAGAATAGGTCTAGGTCTTCTAACTTGGAACCAGGGATTAAAGCTTCCATAGCACAGCTAGATCTCAGGAGATCCTCACAACAACCAACTAACCAACCAACCAACTCACCCACCCATGTATCCCTCACTATTCTTTCTTTCTTTTTTTTTTTAATCCCTCACTATTCTTGGTGATTAAGAGTGAACTGTGGCTAGAGGTGGACAGTAAAGATACTGCTGACAAAGGACACTTTTATGAGTGACAGGAGAAGGCCAGTTTTGAAGAGTTACTCTACAGTTTTCCCTCCTACCCAAAGCACCCTATAGAAGTACACAAGGACCAGCTCAGTCAGTCTCCAAGTCTTGGGTACCATATATAGCTCCTAGTTGGAGAAGGTACATAAAAGGCTTCCTTGGGGACACCTGGGTGGCTCAGTTGGTTAAGTGGCTGCCTTCGGCTCAGGTCATGATCCCAGCGTCCTGGGATCGAGTCCCATATCGGGCTCCTTTCTCGGCGGGGAGCCTGCTTCTTCCTCTGCCTGCCACTTTGTCTGCCTGTGCTTGCTAGCTCTCTCTCCCTCTCTCTCTGACAAATAAAAATTAATTAATTAATTAATTAAAAAAAAAAAAAAGGCTTCCTTGACACTGGAGATACTGCCCATTCAAAATCACCTATGGGCAACAACTGTGACAACCTTCCTAAAATACTCATCATCTCTGTGGTCTAACCAACAGGCTGCAAGGCTATTTTTCCTACGCAAATTGTAGTTATATTTTTGCAGCTTCTGGATAAGTTTTGTTACGTCTACTTAGTGCCTTAAAAATCCAGATATGTCACACAATTCTTCGGTATTTAATTTTTCTTTTTTTAAAAAATAATTTATTTATTTATTTGACACAGAGAGAGAGACAGCAGTGGGGAATGAAGAGGGAGAAGCAGGCTTCCTGCTGAGCTGGAAGCCCAATGTGGGGCTTGATCCCAGGACCCTGGGATCATGACCTGAGCGGAATGCAGATGCCTAACGAATAAGCCAACAAGCCGTTCCCTTGATTTTTCTTAAAAAGATGTCCTTGCCATAAGGAATGACTAGTCAGAGTTGGAGAGTACCTTCTCCTTAGAAAGGACACACATTTATGTTATCTGCCAGTCCCTCAAATCTCACTTAAATAGCTTGTCCTGCCTCTTTCGGGCATTTGGGTTTGTGAGTCTTTATCGATAAGGAATAGCTTTACAATCTCTAACCCAAGCCCACTTAAACCTTTCACTAGTCTCAAACTCAGAACCTACCATTAACTCTGAAAATCTCCTCAATCTTCTGTGAATATCTCATGTTCATTTCCCCTCACCTTTCTTTTATTCACTTCTACCACTCCTCCAGGGAACAACCCATGTTACAGCCCTTCCTCCAAATATGCCTGGCCTATTGTTTTTCCAGAACCAACTCCTTATTGTGTTTGCTACTTAGATTTTTCTTAATTGAATGCTGCCTCACCTTGTTATAATTAACTGTCGAGTACATATGTTTAGCCAATTACTGTACTGTCAGGAACTTCTTTGCTATCATCTTACCACTTAGGGCTACAATACACAAGGCTGGCTTTCATAACGTGTTTCCTAACATAGCAAGTGAATGGTGTCAATGAGTCATCACCAAAGAAAGGATGGCTAGTTCATAATTCTAATTATTTTCTTTTGGATTAGCTTAGCTAGCCTTTTTGCTACACCCTGTTATTTCTAGAGGGTTCCTTACTCAATATCTACCAAAGAGGAGGAGAATAAATAAAGGTATGGTTTTCTTCTAAATTGTTCTAATATAAGGCTTTGTGAAAAAAAGATTGAAATCAATGGCTAAAATAAGATTATTAGATTACTCAGACTTTCTGTGATCACAATCACGACGGAAAACTTAAAACCAACTGCATCACCAGATTTTGACTTCCAAAATCATTAAACAATGTTTATGAGTTAAAACCTAGATGGTTTCTATAACTGAAATGTCAAAATGCAATATTAAGCTATGGGCTTTATATCATATGCATTTGAATTTAGACTGTCTCTATTCTGCATAAGAGTCTGCTCTGAAGTTGAATCTTTATAAATTCCTCAGGATACCTCTATGGCTGAGACTCTGGGTTAGATAGGTCTCCCAGATCTGTCTCCAACCCCTGTAATTTCAGCTGGGGGGCCGGGTTGGCAGTGACTCTTAGAGTGGAAACCATTTAGGAAGTTTTAAATGATTTTGGATTGCTGCCTAGTCGTAGTAAAACCCAAAATTAATGAGACAGAACTGATTTGAGAATCATGAGTTTGAAATATACCAGAAGCCTCACATTCATTCTCCTGCCCACTCAATTTAACTCATTCCTGAAATTCATTCTTATTTTTGTATCATTATTTGCATTATAAATTTTCACAAGACTGATCATTTAATATTAACCAATTTCATTTCCTTTTACCTAAGAAAATCTTAAGTGACTTAAATCCTCACAAGGGTTATAATTTCCTCCTTCTGTTGATGTAGAGCAAATGGACGTCCATAATGCATATTCTACAATATTGTAATTAGACATCATTTTGAAGTATATTTTTATTTGCTTTTGATGGTGAGATCTGATTATAATATTTAAAAAATGTTTTTATTTGGCATGAATTTATTAGGAATTTTCTAGAAATAGGTTTTGTTTATACTTTATGTTTTTTCTTAAGAAATGTTCAAAACAAAAAACGCTATTTTACTAGGATTCACATTCTTCTCTGAAAAGGAGGAAAAAAAGGCAAATCCCAGGAGAAAAAAATGTAGAAAGCTCTGCTATAGTACAAACAGCTATTTCTGTGTTTCACAGAAGAATAAGAAGTTTGTGCGACCATCACGCCCATAACCACGCATTCAAATGAGAGTCTCTAAACAGCCTTACAATAAGCCTCTGAAAGGAGGAATTGCCTGAACATAATTCCCCTTCCCAGTGTTCCTCCTCTCTCCTGGTCCCACCTCTCCCCTCCCTGTCAGTTCTAACTAGCGCCGGATCAAACTGGCTGGCTCCAGTGTGTGCAGCATCCTTCCTCTCTTTCTCTAGGCTTTTGTTCCAGTTACAACAGAGCATGGCTTTTTGCTTCCACGTAGCTTGTCCGATTAACCCACAGACTGAAAAACATCATGGTGTATCATTCAATAACCTATTAATGGTGTGATTGTCTGAAGAGATCCCATTAACCTGAAGCAAATATAATTGCATGTGTATTATTTATCATCACATATATTTGTATTTTGCCTACTCTCCTGGTTCTGCTAGTTCAATAGCTTTTATCCATTGGCTAATCATAAGTCATTCTGTATAGGTTCTGTTTGCTCTTTATAAAGTCCTACAGAAATATTTAAATAAAGAATTTGAAATGAATCCAAGGAAAGTTCATTCAAATATCCTAACTTTTTCTGCTTTCCCACTGGACAGACAGGAAGAGTAAACAGAAAGTCCTGAGTCACATAACAAAGGGAAAACCGGAAAATGTCTCTGATGCGGTGGCGTTATTTTAAGCTTTTAGAATCAATTATTTTAAGTACTGAATATGTCTCTTCTGTAACAGTACCTTTGGGAAGGAAAACTATTTCAAAGCAACTTTTGTTTTCAGAATAACTATATGTCATTACCAAAATTCAAAGGAAATGAAAGCATAGAAATATTATATATTCTGATGAAATAAAAATTAACATTATTGAGTTATACCAAATAGCCACCACACCACATATCATGTACAGTTTCCCTGCTTGGGGTGAGGATTAATATACCAACCTGTTCTGAGTGGAGCATTGGCCTCAGGCTTCCGTATTTCCAGGCCTCTGCATGCGTGCATGTATGTGAGGGGAGTAAGAGGAACAGAGAAAAGATGAGGCCAAGGGGATAGGGTCAGTGCCACTTTGATTCTTTCACTCAAGGCTTTAGAACCCCCTCAGATGCTAACATACGCTTGAAAAATCTAATGTGATCCTCCAAACGAGGCCGGCCAAGAGAACAGAACTTGGCCAAACAGCAGGCATCACACACTGGAAAGTGAACTTTCGTCTGCACGTGTGTTTTCTTTGGCCAGTTCAGTGTTTTTGATAATGTGAATGAGAAAGCCCCTAGGCAGGGCATGTACTCCTTATGTACCCATCTGCCACCATTCCACATTGCTTTATACTTGTTTTCATACATTTATGGTGTGACTGGCTCCTGAAGGCCTTTGAGTTTGTGATGTACCTCAGAAGCTGAGTCCTAAAAATTGACATCTCCACTGGCCACCTTCTAAAGCCTGTCTCCAAGCTCTTGACATGGGTTTCTCTATCTTGGGAATTCTGACTCAAGAAGCCCATTCACTGTAGCAACAGACTTGGCAGAGTGTACAGATCCCCGTCTGTCTGTCCCCAGCGTATATGCTTACAATTAAACAGAACATTGCACTAAAATTCAGCCAACTCACCTGGGTATCATCCCTTTACCAGTAATGGATAAACCTGAAATAAGAAGGAATGTCACAAAAATCATGCATTAGTCGTAAATTCAGAGTAAATGCCAAATACACTGTGCCTTCTGGATTTATTTTGGATTCTTAGAGAAAACTAAAAAAATGACACAAATGATGTATCTTCCTTTTGTGATATATCACATACAGATACACACACACACTGAGTGTGCTCCTAAAGTCACTCATATTTTGGAGAAGACAGAATCACATTTATACCCAAGTCCAGTCAGGAGAGTGGAAGATTCTGATCCTATTTACATTGCTTCTGTGAAGTAAATGCAGTTCTTTAGCTTTTCTGCTAGTCTGCAATAAATGCTAGGAGCTAGTTACAGGAACAGTTTTTTGTTTTTTTTTAAGATTTTACTTATTTATTTGACAGACAGAGATCACAAGTAGGCAGAGAGGTAGGCAGAGAGAGAGGAAGGGAGGCAGGCGCCCTGCTGAGCGGAGAGCCCTATGTGGGGCTCAATCCCAGGACCCTGGGATCATGACCTGAGCCAAAGGCAGAGGCTTTAACCCACTGAGCCACCCAGGCACCCCACAGGAACAGTTCTTAAGGAGAAAAGAAGTTAACAATGCCATTTTGAAGGCCTAAAGTAAATAAAAATACCAAGTTGTATGTTCGGGAAATACGTTATTTCTGATCTGCATGAAGCGATGAAGTAAGGTAAGAATGACAGGATCTGGTGCCTGGGTGGCTCAGTTGGTTAAGCGAATGCCTTCAGCTCAGGTCATGATCCCGGAGTCCCAGGATTGAGTCCAGCATTGGGCTCCCAGCTCAGCAGGGAGTCTGCTTCTTCCTCTGACCTTCCCCCCTTTCATGCTCTCTCTCTCTCTCTCAAATAAATAAACAAAATCTTAAAAAAAAAAAAAAAAAAGACAGGATCTCTTGTCTTTATGGGGAACTCTAAAACAGCATCAGTATTGAAGGGTAAGGTAAATATGTCCAATCTCTCTTAAGCTCTCTGAGGAAACACAATTTTCTGCTTTTCATGAGGCCACACAGAAATGGTCTAACTTACTGGGTTTTTGTAAGGATCACATGAGATTGCAGTGAAAAAGTTCTTCAAAAACCTGGAAATCACTGTTTGAATGTTAGATATATTTTTTTAAAGATTTTATTTATTTATTTGACAGATAGAGAGATCACAAGTACGCAGAGAGGCAGGCAGAGAGAGTGGGGGGGGAAGCAGGCTCACCACTTAGCAGAGAGCCCGATGTGGGACTCGATCCCAGGACCCTGAGATCATGACCTGAGCCGAAGGCAGAGGCTTAACCCACTGGGCCACCCAGGCAACCCTAGATATGATATTTTAAAACCAAGTGAAAGGAAATGTTATTCTTCCACCTGCAGAGCACAGGATCTCAATTTCCTAGGAAGACTTGCTCATCAATTCTAAGTATTATTACAAGGTGAAGTAGAGAGATTTTTTTCCCTCTAAATTATTGTCGGTTTTCTCCACATGTACTTTCATAATACTTTATATCCTTGTCCTTCAGAGTAATTCATTCACAATAAGATTAATCCACAATATCTCAAGGTAGGAAGAAATTCAAATTGCATGGAAAGTAAGTAGTGAGCCTAGAATGGAATTCACATTTCCTGACCTCTTAGTTAGTGTTTCATTTATTAGGTCCTGGTATGTGAATAATGAACTCAAACTAACCTAATCATCATTGCTCAAAACTTCATTAATCACAGCAGAAAATCAGAGAAAAATGAGTAAGTCAAAGAAAACTAATACCCTACAACTGCTTTTAAGTGTCATTCCTCACACAGCTAGTAATCAATGAAACTCTGACCCACATCTTGTACCTCACGAAAAATGGGCCTGTACTTTGACTACTGTGTTTTAAAACATAATTCCAAGGCTTACCCTGACAATATGTTTCTTTTATTGTCTTGATTTAACTTTGTTTTCCAAGCTGGAAGATCTGAATTTGATTTTCTAAAAATGGCACATTTGATTTACAGAGAAATAAAACAGATTATCAATCTTCTAGATTAATTTTAAATCCATAGCTATGGCCTTAGAGTCACTGATAGTCTTCTACTACTACAGATTTACTCTCTCACTGAAATACACACACAAACACACACACATGCACACACACATACACACAGATATACAGAGTGTTTCTTCTATCAGCATCCTAGGTATGTGCCATGGAGAATAAGGTGGGTTTTTCTAGATACAGATTCTGAGTAGAAGATATATTATGAAAGTGAATTTTGAATCATCTACTATACTTCTCCTACCAGAGGTATATTACAAATCTCAGAATTGTAACTTTGCCCAGTGTTTAGTGATTAGTAAAAACCCTGCTTGATCATAGCTATATTAGCAATAACTGGAACGTAGGCTCAAGGGAGGTAGAAATGTTAGATGACTTGTCTGCTACTGTATACTCACATTTTGTGCACAGAAGAGTAGTTGGCATATAACAGATGCTCAGTAAAATATTTGTTGAGTGAAAGGGAGTGGAGAATTAAGCAGAGGCTCTGCATGGTGGAACAGTCATACGCTTCAGAGTACATTGAAGAAAGCCCTAACAGAGCCAGTCAGTGGGGAAGCTTTTCATAAAATGATATCTCTTTTAACACTCAAACATTATCAGCCTCACTATTATTCTTTATCTCCAAAAAACATATTCTTCCATACTTAGTAGAGTGTTAAATCAGTCAACAAAATGCAAGTCAAAACCAAGCAATTCTAAGACGAAGGAAATATAGATAAGAGTAGCTTCAAGTTAATCAAAATGGATTTTTCAAAGCAATAAGTACTACAACTGGAATAAACACCAATAAATAAAAAGCTGCTTTTGTCCTAATTGACATTAAATATTACTGAATGACAACTCCAATAAAATTATTTTTTATTTCTCCCTCTTTCTCAAACAGGCTGTTTGGGACTTACAGTTCAAGACACACAATGGCTTCATAAGTGACAAGTCCATTTTAAATACAGACCAATGATTGGGTTAAAACAAAAAAAGTGGAAGGAGTAAAATTTACAGTACAGACAGGGTCAAATACAATCAAATATTTTTGTGAGCCAGAAATGGAATAAAAGTGGTGACTTTGTTGCACTATGAGTTTGGAAGTATGCTGAGACATCAGATATTTTGGCTCCTACAGGGTTAAAAAAAAAAAGCTTCACAGGAAGTGAGAAACTGTAGGTGGCATGTCATGTTTTGGTGCTTTCTTACCTAAACTTCCTGAAAAAAGACCAGAACAATTTCTGCCAGTTGTTGCCCACATTAATGTCTTATGGAGCTGTAGGACTGGGTAAAACAACAATATAGCCTCCTGATGAGAAAATGAGCTATGTTATCATTTGGCTCCAAGACTAGATTAACCATATACCCAGTATTATTTTGTTATTGTAAGTCTGAATTCCAGAATGGGGGCTCTAAGGTGGAAGCTACTGAAATACCATTAGACATGAAGAGGTGATGAAGAAAGGAAAGGAAAGGAGAAGAATGGAGAAAACAAAAGAAAACAAAAAAATCTGCCACTCAAAAGTGAGTCTGCCAAGCAATATTTCAGAATATAAGAATAAATCTAATGCAAATAAAAGGTAATCAATAAAATCAATAATTTGAACATAAATGCACTCCAGATGAAATTAATTTCATAAAACAATCTGACAAAGATCTTAAAAGAGTATGTTAACAATGATGAGAAATTAATGAAGACAAAGTTATCAGTAAAAATGGCAAGAGGCTATAAAATATACAGTCAGAAATGAAATAAGAATAGGTAAATTCTTTTTTTTTTATTTATAAGAGTAGGTAAATTCTTATACAATCCTTGAAATTTAAAAGAAATAGTTATTGAAATTAAAATATGCAACAAACATGATAACTTTAGACTGGGAACAAGAATGAATTAATGAAAGTGTAGTGAATACTGAAGAACTCATCCAGAATACACAGAAAAGCACAGAAAGACAAGGCTAAGCATTATGAAAGAATATTTCTAAGGTACAGAAAAGTATCCTAACATATCCTCCAGAAAAACAGAATAGAGGAAATGGTAAAGAAATAATGAGACAATTGATTAAACATGTTTCAGAACTGGGGTACCTGAGTGGCTCAGTTGGTTAAGTGTCTGACTTTGGCTCAGGTCATGATCTCAGGATCCTGGGATGGAGCCCTGCATTGGGCTCTGGGCTAGGTAGACATCTGCTTGTCCATCTCTGTCTCCCCACCCCGCCCCTGCTCCTGTTCTATCTCTCAAATAAATAAAATCTTTTAAAAAACTTTCAGAATTAAGGAACAACATGTTATTAGTTGAAGTGCACCTCAAGTGCTCTACAAATAAGTATAAATCTAGACCTAAGTATATTGTAGTAAAACTGCAGAGCTTCAAAAACTACCAGAGGGGGGGAAATACAAATTATCTACATTAGAATGACAGGCAGGCTAACAATATTCTTCTCACTGGCTACAACAGATCAAGAAAGAATGAAATGATATTTTCGAGATGCCAAAGAAATACAGCTCTTAATCTAGAGTCTTATACCCAGCTAAGCTATTATTTAAGACTAAGCGCAAAATAAAGATATTTAGACATGAAAAGACTAAGATACTTGGCACTAATATTTGTCAAAAGACTCATTAAAGTCTTCTGGGAAAAGAAAATTAAATGCATCAGAAGGTGTAATGTACAAGAAACAACAGTACACCCAGCAAGTAACATATGCATGAAAACTTTTCTCTGTTTACTAAAGGAATGATAAATGATAATAATTTTTGTTAAAAAATCTACAAACAACAAAAATTGACAAGATTCTTGTTACAGTTAGGAAGAAGACAACAATAACTCTAAGGGGCACCTGGGTGGCTCAGTGGGTTAAAGCCTCTGCCTTCGGCTCAGGTCATGATCCCGGGGTCCTGGGATCGAGCCCCGCGTCGGGATCTCTGCTCCACAGGGAGCCTGCTTTCTCCCCTCTCTCTGCCTGCCTCTCTGCCTACTTGTGTTCTCTCTCAAATAAATAAATAAAATATTAAAGAAAAAACTCTAAGCATTGCTACATTTTAAAAATTAAATATATATGTTAAAATTTATGAGTAAACAATACAATCCACAATTTCCAAATTATCACAGAAATATAAAAGTCCAAAGAATACGTTATTTATTAAACAGAAAATAGGGAAGGAGAAAAATGAAAGCAAATAAAAGACAATAAACAGAAAACAAAAAATAATGTAGAATTCCACTCAGTATATCAGTAATCACAATAAACAGATGTGGATTAAAATCACTTATTAAGAAATACAGAATACCTGGTTTAATTTAAAAAATCAAACTATTAACTTTCTACAAAAATTGTATCTAAAATAAAAACAAAGAAGAGGCTGAAAATAAGGTTTGAAAAAAGATATACCATACAAATATACTAAAAACAGCAACAAGAAGATATCTAAGCACTAAGAAAATCAGACAAAATATGATTTAAAAGAAAAATGCATTAAAGGATATAAAAGGATACCTATAGTAGAAAATAAAACTGTCAAAAATATATGAAAAGTATATTAAAAGGAGATAGTGAGAAATACCCAACCAAAATAAAAGATTTAAGAGGAGCCTAGCTGGCTCAGTCAGAAGGGCATGTGACTTCTGATCTCAGGGTCTTGAGTTTGAGACCCACGTTGGCTATAGAGATTACTTAAATAAATAAATACAGTTAAAAAAAATAAAAGATTTAGAACACTTCTATCAGATACTGATAGATCACACAGATAAAAAATAGTAAGGATAAAAAAATGTTTAAGCAAACAAAAAGTCTAGGTAACAAGGTAAGAGAAAATATTTATAGAAATTGACTAGGTACTAGATTCCCCCTAAAATCTCAACCACATTTTAAAAATGGTGTCATATACTACATTTTAATCTAATATTATTAAATTAGAAAACAGCAATAAAAAAACTAGTAAAAAAATAAAAACTTCAAAAAAAATTTTAATGTGCTCCCAAATTAATTCAATAAATTAAAGTGGAGATCACAAGTGTTAAGAAATGACAACAGAAGTACCAAACTTTATTGGAAAGCAGCTACAGTGATACTTAAAGGTAATTTATAGATTTAATTTTATTTACTTATAAAATAAAACTAAAATTTAATTCAAAAGCTAAGTAAAGAAAAATGTAAAGTAGATATAAGAAAATAAATAACAAGGGATCGGCAACCTGCTGGAAAAAATAGAGACAGTAAGTAAAACCATAAGCTTGTTCTTTGAAAATGTCAATAAAAGAGATAAACCTTGAGAGGCACAAATAAACAACAATGGGTATGAAAAAAGGAAGCTATTTACAGGTATATCTAATGTCACTTTAAAAAAAAGTCACACCAGGGGCGCCTCGGTGGCTCAGTCAGTTGAGTGGCTGCCTTCAGCTCAGGTCGTGATCCCAGGGTTCTGGGATCGAGCCCCGCATCGGGCTCCCTGCTCAGCGGGGAGCCTGCCTCTCTCTCTATCTGCCTCTCCCCCAGTTCATGATCAGTCTCACACTTCTCTCTCTCTCTCCCAAAAATAAATAAATAAAAACTTAAAAAAAAAAAAGTCACACCAGATTTCAAGATCTACTACAAAGTTGTCATCATTTAGGCAGTATGGTACTGGCACAAAAACAGACTTATAGATGAATAGAACAGAACAGAGAGCCCAGAAAAAGACCCTCAACTCTATGTTCAACTAATCTTTGACAGAGCAGGAAAGAATGTCCAATGGAAAAAAGATAGTCTCTTCAACAAATGGTGTTGGGAAAATTGGACAGCCACAGGGAGAAAAATGAAACTGGACCATTTCCTTATACCACACACAAAAATAGACTCCAAATGGATGAAAGACCTCAATGTGAGACAGGAATCCATCAAAATACTTGAGAAGAACACAGGCAGCAACCTCTTCAACCTCAGCTGCAGCAACTTCTTCCTAGAAACATCGCCACAGGCAAGGGAAGCAAGGGCAAAAATGAACTACTGGGACCTCATCAACATCAAAACCTTTTGCACAGCAAAGGAAACAGTCAACAAAAACAAAAGACAACTGACAGAATGGGAGAAAGTATTTGCAAATGACATATCAGATAAAGGGCTATTATCCAAAATCTATACAGAGCTTAGCAAACTCAACACCCAAAGAACAAATAATCCAATCAAGAAATGGGCAGACGACATGAACAGACATTTCTACAAAGAAGACATCCAGATGGCCAAAAGACACATGAAAAAGTGTTCCACATCACTGGGCATCAGGGAAATACAAATCAAAACCACAATGAGATACCACCTCACACCAGTCAGAATGGCTAAAATGAACAAGTGAGGAAACGACAAATGCTGGCGAGGATGCAGAGAAAGGGGAACCCTCCTATACTGTTGGTGGGAATGAAAGCTGGTGCAGCCACTCTGGAAAACAGCACGGAGGGTCCCCAGAAAGTTGAAAGTAGAGCTATCCTATGACCCAGCAATCGCACTACTGGGTATTTGCCCTAAAGATACAAATGCAGTGATC